>JAAGEH010000293.1:33676037-33763490 GCA_011751065.1 Lasiurus cinereus | reverse complement strand
GAGAGAGAGAGAGAGAGAGAGAGAGAGAGAGAGAGAGAGAGAGAGAGAGAGAGAGAAATGGATCAATGATGAGAAAGAATCACTGATTGGCTGCCTTCTGCACACCCATTCTTGTGCCCTGATTGGGAATCTAACCATGACCTCCTGGTTCATAGTTCGATGCTCAACCACGAGCCATGCTGGCCAGACACCTTCCAAGAGCTCTTGAATTTATGGTGCTCAGATTTTAAATTGCATTTCCACAGGCTTTGTCCTGTACTAAAGCAGTGGGATAAGTTACGAGATTCAACTATCACACTTACCTTTTCTCTATAGATTCTAAATTGTTGCTGTTTTTCTCCTGAGATTTCAAAATTCCAGGAGAAGGAGTACAGCTGCAATAACAACAGAGTTCTCACCTGATGTTAGATGTTTCATAGTGCAGTGAAGCAATTACCCTGGACAAGTTTCAGACTGCAGAGTGCCCAGGAGCACCGGGAGGATTTGTGTTCAGTCACGCCATGCTGGCACTTCAAAGAGAACAACAGATACATAATCCTCCATAAAATGTGCTATCATGTTCTCCTTAACTGTAAGGCTTTGCCCAAAAGCCACCAGTTGAACAATTTTGACTACCTTGAGCGGTCCATTTAGTGGCTTGGTGAAAAGAAAAACATTTGAAGGAGTTATTTGCTACATGATCAGGTAAAGAGCATCTTAAAACAATCAAGGCAGCTGGGTATGTGGCTATGGCATTTAGGAAAATGATGGAGGAAAATGAATCTTTTAAGCAATCATATCCTATATAATCCAACTATACTAATAGAAGGGTAATATGCTAATTAGACCAGGTCAACCGGCCATTTTCCGATGTCTAACTTCCTTTTGGACAAAGCCATGGTGATGGGGGCTGAGGCAGAGGCAGTTAGGGGTGAAATCAAGCCAGCAAGGGAGAGCAGTTGGAGGCAATCAGGCCAGCATGGGAGGGCAGTTGGGAGGAACCAGGCCTGCAAGGGAGGGCAGTTGGGGCTGACTGGGCCTACAGGGAAGGCACTTGGGGGGGACCCAGGCCTACAAGGGAGAGCAGTTGGGGGAAGGACCAGGCCTGTAGGGGAAGGCAGTTAGGGGCAAACAGGCTGTCAGGGGTGTGGTTAGGAGGTGATCAGGCTGGCAGGCAGAAGCGGTCAGGGGCAATCAGGAAGGCAGGCAGGTGAGCAGTTGGGAGCCAGCAGTGCTGGATTGTGAGAGGGATGTCTGACTGCTGTTTAGGCCCGATCCTACCAGGCTAACACTTGGGCAGTTGGACATCTCTTGAGGGATCCCAGATTGGAGAGGGTGAAGGCTGGGCTGAGGGACACACTCTCCCCCCCTCCCCCCCCCCGTGCATGAATTTCATGCACTAGGCCTCTAGTGTAAGATATGTATGTATCCTTTTGCCTTTTTGACTCCTGTGAGATGAGGCCTTTTAACTTATAATTACAGAAAAAAATAAGCTTTTCAGGTATATTTAAAATTAGACTGTCATGTTATAAATTCTAAAATTAAAGGCTATTTTCAGGAATTTTTTTACTTTTTCTTCTTTACATGTACATTATATGTTTCACGTGGGTACCACTCTAGTTCACACAGCCAGAATGTGCTGAGAGGAATCTCAAACCCAATCTAATTTGATTGTAAGACTGTTTAATTCTCTCAATGCTGGCTGCCTTTCTACACACCTATGCATAGTTTTCACACAGTGATGACCCTTGGTGTAAAAACCTGAAACTTAGTGCCAGCTTGTTTTGAAACTTGCAATGGCAAGAAACAAGAATACAAAAGAGATATCAATGTGGCCCTCCGTCTAAAATGGAGACAATCTGATAGGGGTTTGTCCCCATTTAAATGTATCTCTGTGGTCACCACTGGGGCCTTTTACACTTGTTGCTAGCTACATATCAGCAGTGTATACAAGTTACAGAGCAGGTCAGGCCCAGGCTGGCCTGGCACAGCGTTTGAGCCTCAATCTATGAACTAGGAGGTCACAATTTGATCCCTGATTCCTGGTTTTGGGTTCAGTGTGAGGTGTGCAAGAGGCAGCCAATCAATGATTCTCTCTCATCATTGATGTTTCTATGTCTCTCTCTCTCTCTCTCTCTCCCTTCAATCATCTCTGAAATCAATAAAAGTATACTAAAAGAAAAAGTGCAAGTCAGCCCTGGCCAGTTTTGTTGGTGGTTAGAATGTTGGCCTGTGGATCAAATAGTTGCAGGTTCCATCTCTGGCCTTGGTCGGGGCATATGGGAGAGGCAACCAGTCACTGTGTCTCTTTTGCATTGATATTTCTCTCCCTTTCCTCCCTCCCTTTCAGGCTCTCTAAAAGTCAATGGGAAAAATATCCTCCAGTGAGGATTAAAAAAAAAAAATTATAAAGAGCAAATCACATAGGACTGCTGCTGAGAATAGAGACTTCCAGATAACCAGATAACTTTCCTGGTTCTGTTATGTTAACATTTGGCAAAACAAGCCCCCTCTCTCCACACAAAAACCCACAAGGAAACAAAACAGAAAAATCCTCTGCTGTTGTCACTTTTTCCTGACTTATATCTGCAGTGGGCGGCTTCCATACAGATCCTGTGATGCCAAATGCAAATCTTTGCATAGGGGTAAGATTTCAAAGAGAGAAAGCTAATGCCTATGGGACAACTTAATAAATTACTAGCAATTTGTCTTTATATCTATCGGTGCTCTTCTAATCTTATTAGGAAATGAAACAATGTCTTTCAAATCGCTGCTGGCAAGTTTGAACACAGAATAAGCGAACACGGGTATTGCTTTCCTTCCTGAAGTGGTATTAGGATCTCTTACTGTCTGTCCTTCCATTGAGTTTGGATGTTGTTAACAGATCATTATCAACTTTATCATAAGATCTGTTTCCAAATGGTTTAATTCAGTGGTCGGCAAACTCATTAGTCAACAGAGCCAAATATCAACAGTACAATGATTGAAATGTCTTTGGAGAACCAAATTTTTTAAACTTAAAAAAATTTCTAACGCCATTTCTTCAAAATGGACTCGCCCAGGCTGTGGTATTTTGTGGAAGAGCCACACTCAAGGGGCCAAAGAGCCGCATGTGGCTCACGAGCTGCAGTTTGCCAACCACGGGGTTAACTGAAGAAGCATTGTCTCGACTTGCCTACAGAATTACAACTGAAAAGGGAATTGGGGCAACATATCCTGCTTTTCTCAGTTGGGAACTACCTGTACAGGTGTTGGGTAAAGGAGACTTGGCACAGCCATCAAACGGGTGTGGTGAAACAAACCAAAATTTCACTGCTGCCCTGGGATTCGCAACCCACGTTACTGCTTTTCCACTGACTGACACCATGCTCTTCTGCATTTTGCTAGTACTGTAAGCTAATGACTTTACTGTAGAAACCCAGACTATGAGGTGTGAGCATACCAGCATAGTTTACTATTCTGGTCAAATAAGATTTGTGATAAAATCTGATGTTCATGATATGTAACTAAGCTGTGGAATAATTAAGCACAGCTAATAACCAATGCCCATAAATGACATAATTTGTGTTAATTTATTGAGACAAACTATTTCCACATTTCTACTAATTTTTAAAAAAGATTTACTGTATTTATAATTAGTCTCATACTTTCTGCTTGGTCTAATATATGTAATGTTTTAGCATCATATCTTAATCATAATGACCATCTTCATCAAAACACATAGCTGACACCAATTCCTTTTATTTTATCAGAATAAAAAGGAATTCTGAACTTTGCTTCTGGGAGGGCAGGGAAAGCTGGTTGATGCTGTACAATGAGGACAGTGAGGAGGCTCTCTGAACTCAGAGCACTGTCTGGGGTGCAGGTATTGAGTACTCTCTGGCCCTTTGGGAAAGAGGCTTTGGTCACCCTATCAGTTAAGGATCCCAACTGAGGTCCTGGTTGTGGGCAAAAAATCATGGAGTTAGAAATGGGAGAAAGAAGTAAACAAAAACCAGAGCCCCTCCTCCAGTGTACATGCTGGGGGTTGTCACTCAATGCCCAATAGAGGGCATGCAAGAGGCAACTGATTGATGGTTCTCTCTCCCATGGATGTTTTTCTCTCTCTCTCTCTTCATTCCTTGCTTTCTAAAATAAATAAAAACATTTAAAAAATAAAATAAAATTTGAGGTGACTTTGAGCAGTGATTTCCCATCTTTCTACTCATCTTGCTAGGCCTGGCAGCACTATTTGTTGATTAGCCTGCTTTCATTTGTGCTGTAAATACCAGAAGGTAGGGCCTGGGGAGCTACCAAGGGTCCTTACACGGAGGTTGGTGCAAAGTAAAGTGAGGCAAGGCAAGTAGGAAGGGAGAGATCACCACAAACGGGCAACCTTGCTTGGAGTTTGTGGCATACACAATGCAATTCCCATTTGTCCTGGAGTGGTAGCACTACGAGTAAAAATGAAGACACTGAATCAAGGGAAGTGACTTTAGCAAAGGGCCCCAGGCCCTACCTGCCACGCTGCTACAGCAGGATGAGTGAGAGTTGGCCTCCAGTCCAGGCCAAACACAAACCACCACTGTGCTTGCACCTGGACATTTCCTGAACAGAGTACAAAGTAAACCATTCAGCGAAGTCAGGACTCGAGAGTCTGGTTTCTAGGCTTGCATCGAAATTAATTTATAGTATTTCATAACAGTTGTAGCAGAGGGGCAGACTGAAGGCGCAGTTGGGAGTTCACCAGCGATCACTTGGCTTGGAAAGTAAATCCAGGACCCCAGGAGCCAGGAGGGTGAGAATGTCCCAGATACGGGCTCAGAGGTCACAACACAGGGCTGCGAAGGCATTGCATTAATTTGGTGTTGAGTTCTTGGGAGCATTCATAAATGCTTACACCATGGGATAGCATTTCCTTCTCTTTTTGTGACTAAGATGGTGATAAGTCAAGGGAAGCCCTTTACTGTATGTTTTATATGATCGCTCATATTTTTCCCTCCAGAGGATGAGTTTATGATAATAAATCCCTTCTACAGATGTGTGCCTGCATCCAAGCATCAGCCGTCTCCAAGTCTTTGCCTTATAGCAGCAATTTTCATCTGGTGTGCCTCAAGGATTTTTAAAACATGCAGTACCTGACTATTTAGTCAGGGGCATTGACCTCTTTTTTCCTTAGGTTGTTAAATTAAAAAAAAAATGACAACAGACAATACAACAATAGCTATCTGGTATGAATGAGTCAAAATTATACCTGTTTCTTTGGTCAGATTGGCAAAAAATATATTTTTGGTGTGCCACAGAATTTTAGTAATTACTTTATATGTGCCATGAGATAAAAAAAAAAGGTTAAAATTGCTGACCTATGGGCTTGAGAAGGGGAGATAAAGATGACATTAATTTCACCCTTTATGATAAATGTGGTGTGGAGTCCTTTAGTTATGTAAATTCTGGGTGCAGAAAACAGAAAACATGCACAGGCCAGTCATTGCTCACGACTTCAAAAATCAAGCTTCTGCCGAGACCAGTTTGGCTCAGTGGATAGAGCGTTGGCCTGCGGACTGAAAGGTCCCAGGTTGGATTCCGGTCGGGGGCATGTACCTTGCTTGTGGGCACATCTCCAGTGTGGGGCAGGCAGGAGGCGGCAGATCAATGTCTCTCTCTCATCGATGTTTCTGACTTTCTATCCCTCTCCCTTCCTCTCTGTAAAAAAATCAATAAAATATATTTAAAAAAAATCAAGCTTCTGATTTAGTCAAAGTTGGAAGGCTTCTTTGCTTTTTCTTCTCAACAGTACTAGAATTTCAGCAGCAAAGCAGGGGTTGTAGATAGTGGAGGAAAGAGGCTAGACATCTGCAAATCAGCCATCCAGAGTAGGAGCTCTCAAATGCCCGAGGAATATGGACGTACTCTGGAGAATAGAAGTTCTATGAAAGTTAGTGGTTATCTAAGAGAAGCAGAAAGAAGCAAAGGAGTCGGGAAGCCCTGTACTCAAGTTCCTGATCTGCTTAATATCTTGCCTTGTTCCACAAGGCACCAGGGACTCTGCCTGGCCAGGCCTCATCTTTATTGCTCTCCTGGCTTGGTGCACTGAAACCACTCCATCCTGTCATCAATTCAGTTTCTGGAAAATGCTAGACTCCTTCCCACCTGAGGACATTTGGTTGAGGACATGCTCAACTGCATATGATGCAGACAAATTCACACCTGCAGATTTCTGGGAGATCCAAGATTACGACTTTAAGATTACTTAAGATTTGTGTTTCATGATCTCACCACGTTACCAGGACAGCATCTATTTCTGTTTAATAGTCCTCTTTCTTTTTAAAACATGTATGTTTTTTATTTCAGATTTCAGAGAGCAAGGGAGACAGAAACATCAATGATGAGAGATAATAAATGATTTGGCTGCCTTCTGCATGCTTCCTCCTTCTCCCCCCGCCCCGCCCCACCCTGGGCATCAAGCCTGCCCTGACTGGGAACCAAACCGTGATGTCCTGGTTCATAGGTCAATGCTCAACCCTGACTGGACAATAATATTTTTCTTGGGAAGGTTCTCTTGTTGTGAAAACTAAGTCATACCAGCTGATTTTAATCCCTCTCTTTTTCTTCCATGAAACATTTAATAGGTAGTCACCATGTGCTAGGTATAATGCTAGGCAAGAGGCTGTCCACTGCCTCTAGGAGATCATGAGGCAAATAGATCACAAACCAAGAAGAGTACAGGGTGGCAGTTTCTATAACAGATTGGTGGAAAGTACTGTCATGAACTGGGCCTGGGAAGAGTGGAAGCCCTAATGGAAGAATATCTGTTTGGGCTGTAGGACAACTAGTTCTCGTTCTCTCTCTCTCTCTCTCTCTCTCTCTCTCTCTCTTATTGTTTAAAGTATTACATATGTCTCCTTTTTCCTCTATCAAGCCCCCCTGCCACTTCCACCCCCCAGGACAAGCCCTCACTGCCCCAGTATCTGTGTCCATTGGTTATGCTGTCCCACCCCCTGCCTACTTTTTAAGGTTTGATGGTCTGTTCTGTGTTTCTCTGTCTCTGGATCTATTTTTGTTCATCAGTTTATGTTGTTCATTATAACATTACTCTATTAAGAGTGAAGATAAAGGAATTATGTTCTCCACTATCAAAGGCAAAGTTTGCTTTGTTAAATGGTTATTACACTGCTGAGGGGGGAAGCTGGTCACTACTTGCGTCTCTTCCCATTTATCTTAACTTTGTATACCCACAGAGGATTTAACATTGCTATAAAACGCACTTAAAACAAAGAATTCCATACCATATTATACTTAGTACAATAATGGAATTAATCATTGCTTATCATTGGACCTGAAGAATAAAAGTGAAATGCCTAATCCTTGACCAAGTCTTTGAATTTTACCATGTCTTGTAGCGCACTGGGTTGTTAAGTTAAAAAAAAAAGTTAATTATAGTTGACATGCAATATTATATACATTTATTATTCATTTACTTATTAATTTTTTTGTGCAGTACTGTTTCTGCATAATAAAGATAGACATTTCATATTTTAATACAGTGCTTTCCAAACTTATTTGCTCTTAGGCCTATTTTTTTACATAACACCTGTTAACATGCACAGACCTATTTGGAGATTGCTAATCTGAAATAATGAATTGACTTTTTTCTCTCGGATCAGGACTCTCCGTTTAAAAACAAACAAACACGTTTTTATTGATTTTTATAGAGAAGGAGGAAGGGAAAGGAAGAGAGAGAAACATTGATGTGTGAGAGAGAAACATCAGTTGGTTCCCTCCCTGACCAGAGATCAAACTTGCAATCTAGGCATGTGCCCTGACCAGGAATCAAACCAGAGACCTTTCAGTGCACAGGATGGTGCCCAGCCAACTGAGACACACCAGTCTTCCTTTTGTGGTGTTTGTGTACACCAGAATGTACATGCTAGGCACTAGTGATTCTGTGTGTGCACATTTGCTTAGTGAACATGTGCATATAGGTACAAACACTTTTTATTTTCAGAGGCCATATAGTCAGGTGTACAAACATGTCTATGTATATGTGTTCGTACACATTGATGATTATGTGGATATGTGCATGCATGTGGCCATTTCTGCAATAACCACAGCATATTTACCAAAGAGTCAAGGAACCAATATCAGATACTAGCTAAATATGCACACTGATAGATTTTAAACTAAAGAGGAGGCTTGAAAACTCCCCTTTCCTATGAAATGGTAGACTTTTCTCTGAGAAATGGGTCAATTCAATGTTAAAAAAATCCTTATTTCTGAAGAGTTAGCCAGTTTCTAAAGGAATTTATCATTGATTACTTTTAAGGGGCGTTTATATGTCTTCCATATAATTGATTATGGTTAGTATTCATTTATTATGTATTCATTCGCAACAGATATTGTTGGACAGTTTACTAATTCTCTGTTGTTCCATGAGACATTACTCCAAAACGTAGTGGATTAAAACAGCACTTTTATTATCTCACAGTTTTTGTGGGTCAGGAGTTTGGTCTCATCTTAACTGAGTCTTCTGCTCCTGGGTCTCTGAGGCTGCAATCACGGTGGCCTTATCTGGATGCCCCATAGGGGAAGATCTATCTTACGCTCAGTTATTTAGTTGTTAGCAGGATTCAGTTTTGCAGGTGTTGGATTGAGGTTCTCAGTTCCTAGTCTCAATTTTTTGCTGTATTCTATACATGATACGCAAGTTACTAAATCCAGTCCAGAACTGTCTACTATAGATCTTTACTGTAAGCACCAAATAGAGTTCATTAGGAAAATAAACATTTAAAAATCCATAATTTCTAAACTTTTCTCAGATTTATTTATTCCCATTTATTTATTTGTTTTTTTGTTAATCCTCACCCAAGGATATTTTTTTTTTCCATTTTTTAAAAATAGAGAGACAGCCGAAACCGGTTTGGCTCAGTGTATAGAGCGTCAGCCTGCGGATTGAAAGGTCCCAGGTTCAATTCTGGTCAAGGGCATGTACCTTGGTTGCGGGCACATCCCCAGTAGGAGCTGTGCAGGAGGCGGCTGATCGATGTCTCTCTCTCATTGATGCTTCTAACTCTCTATCCCTCTCCTTTCCTCTCTGTAAAAAATCAATAAAATACATTTTTTTAAAAATAGAGAGACAGAGAGAAACATTGAGAAAGACATCTTGATTGGTTGCCTCCCACATGTGCCAGATGGGGGGTGAAGCGGGGGGGACTGGGGCTGGGGAGCGAGCCTGAAGCCAAGGTACTTGCCCTTGACTGGAATCAAACCCAAGACCCTTTAGTCTGCAGGCTGACGTTCTAACCAGATGTTAGCCAGACAAGATGATTTTACAGGGGCACACTAACCCCTTTTCGTTTATATGAAAAGCAATAAGTGAATGTACTCCAAGTTTTGTATCATATATATATTTAATTTCTTTCTGTGTTAGTTATATTTATAAATAAATGAATGTGGAAACTGTTAAGAAAAAGATGAAGCAGATCAGACAAGTCACCTTTATTATACAAAGTAAGTGTGGTAAGAAATGAAAGACAGATAAACTAGCAGCTTGGGCCTATTTGCCAAAAAAATAGATTTCCTATAGATTTAATAATTTTGTGAAGTGTGCTATGGTGTATTCAGTATATTATAATCTTGAAGACTTTAAAAAAGTTATCCACAAAAGCTAGGCATTTCCAGGGTAGTGTCAGTTGAGTGTGATAATATGAATTTATCACCAAATAATATAACTCCATCATTTTATGATTAGAGTTGATGCCAGAAAATATTCAGACATATTTGTATTCACATAGCACAATGGTCTTAACAGTTCGTATGTGTTTAACTGGATAGGAAAGTGTTTGAGGTCCACTGGCTCTGAAACATCCCCAGGTTGCTACTACATCAGAGTAGAAAAAGTATTAATGGGTTACATCCCTCCAAATAGGGCTTTTACTTTGTGAGTCCAATTAAAGTAATTTATAAAGCACATAAAAGTTGCCTGTTTGGTACAGGGTAGAAAAATGTAAAAATTTCTTTTTTATGCTGCAGCATGTCGGTACCAAACATTAGTCTAGAAGGGCACTCAAACACAGCAAGTTGTCTGGGAGTGGATGTCTAATGGAAAGAGGCCTTGACAGGTTGCCTGAGTTCCTTTGCCTTTTTTTTTTTTTTTTTTACCTTGGGCAGCTGTTACTTTCAGTTGCACAGGTGAGTCATACACATCATAGTCACTAGGTGGCAGCATAACACCAACGAAAAAACTAGGAAACCCTATTTTCCCCACTTCAAAGCAAGTTTTATGTTTTTATGCTGATAGCCTAAAGAAAACTCTCTAGAGTGTAACTGTATACTAAGAGTAAAAAAACAAACAAAAACTGCACCTAATGTTTCTTAAAGTGCAAAACCAGATTGTTCTCAAGAGTGAAATATTATCCTAGTTCTCTTTTTTTTAGCCCTCAGCTAATTCAGGTTTGTATCTTGGTTTTTCTATTTTAAATAAGGTGAACTAACCTTGTAACTTTTTCCTTTCTTATTCTCAAAAGAAGTTTTGTTACATCTGAGATATAAACAAACCTTTGAAGAAAGATGATACCACTTTTGTCATAGGAAAGGGAACATCCCCCGCCCCCCCCAATCTAAACAAAACCCTATACACAAACAACCCTGCCTGGCTGTATTGAGGTATAGCAGAGTATACTTGCCTTAGGTCCCTGTCACCTACTCAGTCCTTATCTAGGGTTTCAATTTCTTCCTAATGGCCACAGAATTCCTCTATTCTCCTTAGGGCACTTCTTGGAGCAGGTGACTTGTTTGTAATACTGTCAGGAATATAGAGCCTGAATTAGGACCAAATTCTAGCTATTTCTTCATCTAGTTCACTCATCAACAAATGTAAGTGAGATTCTACTTTCTAAGTAATGTGCATTCTGCTAGTTGTTGGGGGATGAAGACACATTCTCAGTCTTTCGTTACTTATAATCCAGCAGAGGAGAGAACAAGTAAATAACCTCACAATTAAAAAAGTGACCAGTTATTATCATAAGAAAGGCTACAGAAATAAGCAATACCATGTGATTATATAATGGGAGGGCTGACTTGATTCACTCCACACATTTGCATATTTACTGCCTATTCAGTGCTGGGTACTGTTCTAGGTCCTAAGGATTCATTAGTGGGCTAAACTGAAAAAGATTCCTGTTCATATGAATGTATATTTTAAATTGAATTGATTGGGGTGACATTGGTTTGCAAAACCATACAGGTTTCAAGTGTACAACTCAATAAAACATCTGCACACTAGATTGTGCACGCATCACCCCAAGTAAAGCCTCTTTCTGTCTCCCTTCCCCTTACTTTGCCCACTTCCACCTGCCACCCCAACCCCCTTTTCCTCTGGCTAGCTCCACACTGTTATCTGGGTCTATGGGTTAGATATATCTTTTTGCTTTATCTCTTCATCTTTTTTCATCTAGCCCCCCAAACCCCTTCTTCTCTGACAACTGTCAATCTGTTCCATGTATCCATGCCTCTGTTTCTATTTTGTTCCTCAGTTTATTTTGTTCATTAGATTCCACATGTAACTGAGATCATATGGTACTTGTCTTCCTCTGGCTGGCTTATTTCATTTAGGGGAGTGGTTGGAAAACTCATTAGTCAACAGAGCCAAATATCAACAGTACAATGATTAAAATTTCTTTTGAGAGCCACATTTTTTAAACTTAAACTTGTTCTAATGCCACTTCTTCAAAAGAGACTCACCCAGGCCATGATATTTTGTGGAAGAGCCACACTCAAGGGGCCAAAGAGCCACATGTGGCTTGTGAGCCGAAGTTTGCCAACCACAGATTTAGGATAATAATCTCCAGGTTCACCCATGCTGTCTTTTTGATAGCTGTGTTGTATTCCATTGTGTACATGTACCACAGCTTTTTTTTTAAACTGATTTTTCACAGAGAGGAATGGAGAGGGACAGAGAGCCAGAAACATCCCGCACCCTTCCCCCGCCCCACACACACACACTGGGGATGCGCCCATAACCAAGGTACATGCCCTTGATGGGAATCAAACCTGGGACCCCTCAGTCCGCAGGCCGACGCTCTATCCACTGAGCCAAACCGGTCAGGGCTACCACAGCTTTTTTATCTACTCATCTACTGATGGGCACTTGGACTATTTCTAGATGTCTACTATTGTTAATAATACTGCAGTGAATATGGGGGTGCATATATTCTTTCAAATTAGTGTTTCGTGTTTCTCCAGATGTATTCCCAGGTATACTTATTTTTGTTGAGGGACATAGATAATAAAATAAGTTAATTTTATAGTACATTGCAAAGTGCTATGGAGAAATATAAAGCAGAGAAGGGAGAAAAGCAGGATTGAGGAGGAATCCGTGATTTTAAATAATTCAATACAGAGGTCCTGACTGAGACGGTGACATGCCTGTAATCCTGAAAGAAATAAAGAAAAGTTGTAGGCAGAGTGTAGCAAGTGCAAAGGCCCTGGAGCAGAAATATATGTGGTGAGTGCAAGGAACTGCATGGAGCTGAAGAGACTGGACAGGAATGCACAGAGGTTTAGGAGACTTATTTAGGGAGGCAATGAGCAGCAGATCAGTAGGGCCTTGTAGGCCATTGGACTGACTCAGGGAACCACAGAGGGTTCTGAGCAGAAATGAGACATCAACTTATTTGTGAGGGGATCACTTTAGCCGTTGTTTTAAAACAAATCTTTTAAAGGGTCAGAGAGAGAAGCCAGGAGACCAACCATCCAGGAGGAGATAAAGGAGCTCAGACCTGGGTAGGAGTAAGTAGCAGAGGTGTGGAGAAGTGATAGAGTTCAGGCTGATTTTGTGGAGATGACAGGATTTCCTGATGGATTAGGTGGGACTTATACTTAGAGAGGAGTTATGGTCTAACTGATTTGGCTCAAGGGATAGAGCATCAGCCTGCAGATTGAAAGGTCCCAGGTTTGATTCCAGTCAAGGGCATGTACCTTGGTTACAGGCACATCCCCAGTAGGAGATGTTCAGGAGACAACTGATTGATATTTTTCTCTCATCGATGTTTCTAAATCTCTATCCCTCTCTCTTCCTCTCTGTAAAATAACAATAAAATATAGTTTTAAAAAAAGACAAAAAATATAATAAAGATAGGAGTCATGAATGACTGCAAGGCATTTGGCCTGACCATCTGAAGGGCAGAGGAGCCATTCATTGTGGTGGGGAGGGCTGAGATTGGGTCAGGGTTTGGGGGTAAAGATCAGGAGTTCAGTTTAGGATGTGTCCTGTTCAAAGTGTCTGTGAGTTATCCAAAGATAAGTATTTGTCTCACGTGGTATGGGACTGGAGGTATAAATCTGGAAATGGTATTAAAAGCTACGAGGCTGGATGATCGAATGACTTAGTCAGGGGTGTGTGAAGGGGGACAGGAAGTCTTTTTTTTTTAAGAAGTGAGGCTTCAGCAGAGATCTGAAGGATGAGCAAATTAGCTGGCTGGCGAGTGGGAGGAAGCATTCTCTCACCTCAAATCGCACCACTAATACATCAGCCCAGCAATACAGGCTAATTATAGTTTCCTAGGGGGGAGAAGGAAGCTCTCCTTCAATAGGTCTAGGAACTTCCAAATGCGCTATTAAAGTAGGTGGAAGCCTAGGATATTTCCTCATAGTTCTTAAAGTATGTCAAATAAACATGAGGTGTGACCTTTATCACTGAGAGTGACTGTGACATTCAAGTGGCAAAGCAGCATAAGTTTGAGGGTAGTTGTCACCAACTGGTGATGGCATACATTGTTCCCTCACTGGAAACAAAAGCATTCTGGGAACTTAATGTGTGCTTGTCAGGAGATAGCTGCAGAAGCAAATGATGCTGAGAGCGTGGTCCCTTGAAGCAGACTGCTTGGGGTCGTGTTCCACCACGGCCACTTACAATCTGTGTAACTTGAAGCAAGGTGTTTACTCTTTTCTGTGCTTTCATTTCTGCCTTATTATAGCAAACATAAAGCTAGTTTTGCCACGAGGATAAAATGAGAATGTGATAAGTTATTCCAAATGCTTGTAACATAGCAAGGCTTCAATAATAGTAAGTAATTACACTTTTTATGCTGCAAATCACCATGAAATTAGCTTTTAAGATGAAGAATAGAAAAGCATCAGACATATTTCTGGTTAAGAAAAATAGACCAATCCCATGTAATAAAAGGCTAATATGCAAATTGTCCCCTCAACTGGGAGTTTGACCAGGAGTTCAACCAGGGGATGGGGCCCCCCACTGGGATCAGGGGGCGGGGTGGGGCTGGCCTGCTAACCTCATACATTCTCTCCCCCCAGCCAGCCTGGCCCGAGTGGCCCCAATTGGGGTGTGCAGGCCAGATCCCACCTGAGCACAAATTCCTGCACTGTGCTTCTAGTTGGATAATAAAATACCTACTTGCCCTTTATCATGGTTTTACCTAGACTCTCACATAGTAAGCCTGAAAATAATATGAATGTTTACTGAGTGCTTACTGCACATATATTTTCTTAGTTTATCTTTACCAACCTATATGGTAGGTAGAATTTTGTGAAGAGCAGATAAAGTGTTTAGAAAGGTTCAAGCCTCAGACTAATGAGAGGGCACAGTCTTCTCATGGCCACATGCAAGTTCCAGTTTGGAGGGCAGAGCCCTCCCAGCATAATTATAGACAACAGCTATAGTTGTAAACTTGAACCTATGGTCTAAACGCATGGCCCCACGTGCCTGAGTGATGTGGGCTGGATAGAGTTCAGGTGCACATCATTGAATAGAATTGAAACACACGAGAATGTTGTAAACATCCTTATCACGCCCTTACTTTGCCTTGTGACACCTGCTATAAAATAAAGGCACGGCTTGTGGGTGCTGTCGCTGTCTCTCCATCAGAGAGGCAATGTCCCACTGAGACCCAGCTTTCATTCTCTTGTCTGTCTTTTCTCAGCTTTTCAGCCACCCCCACTCAGATTCACCCTTGGCCGCACTGGCACAGCACAGAATTTACCTTCATTTATAGATCAGGAAGCTGCCGTTGAAGTCCTAACTAATGGAATAAAGCTAATGAGCGGCAGAGTCAGGATTTGAAAGAAGTAGTCAATCTTTCAATTTCTTCAAACCACACTCCAACTTTCTCTTGCCACAGAATGTTTTTTTTTTTTTTAAATTCCAGTGATCACATCTGAAGCCTGCTGCTCATGAATGAAGGTTTTAACATAGCAATTCCCTACCTGTCATTTCAAATGTTAATACCAGCAGATATGCCTACCCCCCCTTCACAAGGTACATATGTTTTCATATTTGCTTCCAGAGAGATTTTGAAATCTGGGCAGTTCTCTCATATCCACTTGGATTTTGAAACACAGCCAAACCTTTAGGACATGTGGACTTGGCTGACAGCACACCATTTGGCTGAAGCCATTGATTAGCTCAATGATGCCTGGAGAAGTAGAGCCAGATCTTTCTCCGTTTCAGTTTCCACAGTCAGTCCAGTCACATGCATACCAGGGTGGCACTGAGTAATGACAATGGGGCCCTTCTTAAAAAGCATTTAGGTTCCAGAAGGATTGGCTTGGGATTCAATTTCTATACCTCCACTGGACTTTTATGTTATTACTAGTGACTCGGTGCATGAAATTCATGCACATTAAAAGGGAGTTAAAGGAAATAATTTAATATTGCTATTTGCCCTTTCTCTATAATAGAAGTGTCAGAGATGAAAGAAAATTAGTAAAATGTACATGAAAACCTTCCTCCTGTCAGAGTCTGGGGCTCACCATGGGATCCACTGTCAAGTTCCCGCCCACCCACATGCACCTCAAAATCACATGAGACCCAGACCTGGCCACCCCCACCCCTGCCATTGGGCTAGATCCATACCTGGGCAGTCTCACCCTTGTCAAGCCCTATTGGGCAGGAGGTGTAGCTTCAGGTCCCCTGGCCCAGCGCCAGGGCAGGGGGTATGACTTGAGGTCCTCTGTCAAGCCCTGCCAGGTGGGGAGGCACGACCTGAGGTCCTCCATCAAGCCCCACTAGGTGGAGGAGGGGGGGTGCAGCCTCAGGTCCCCCAGCCCAGCACTGGGAGGGGAGTGCAGCCTCAGGTCCCTCATCAAACCCCACTAGCAGGGGGTGCAGCCTCAGGTCCCCCATCGAGCCCCACTGGGTGGGGGTGTGACCTGAGTTCCCCAACCCAGCACTGGGGATGCACCTTGAGGTCCCCCATCAAGCCCTGCTTGGTGGGGGGCATAGCCTGAGGTCTCCTGTCATGCCTAGCCAGTCTGGGGGGCACAGCATCAGGTCCCCTGGCCTGATGCTGGGAAGGGGTGTGGCCTGAAGTCCCATGTCAAGCCCCACCAAGTTGGGGGTGTGGCCTGAGGTTCCCTGGCCTGGCACTGGGGCAAGGGGAGGGCAGCCTTAGTCCCCTAGCTTAGCACTAGGACAGGAAGTGCACCTTGAGGTCCCCTGTCAAGCCCTGCCAGGTAGGGGGGCACAGCCTGAGGTCCTCTGTCAAGTCCTGTTGGATGGCGGGCTGGTGCTGGGGCTGGGGGAGCAGCCTGAGGCCCCCTAGTCCAGCACCAGGACAGGAAGTGCACCTCGAGGTCCCCTGTCAAGCCCCACTGGGTGGGGGGTGTGGTGGGGTGCCAGCCTAAGGTTCCCCAGCCTGACACCAGGGCAGGGGACATGGCCTGAAGTGCCCTGTCAAGCCCCAAGGAGGTGGGGAGGGTGTAGCCTCAGGTCCCTGCTGATTGCTTGTTAAGGCTTTTTTTGGAACTTGGCCTCAGCTGTGGGTGCAGCCATCTTTGAGATGCAGTGATGGTCAATTAGCATATTCCCTCTTTATTAGATAGGATTCTTTACAAATGCCATTAGCTCGCTTCTGAAACTAGCCCAAAGCCACATCACTGGCCCTTCCCAGGCATTTTGCTGGAAACTCGCTTAAAGTAGGCTCTGCTGATGTTACTGTCACATGGGAAGGAAACGCTGTCTGTACACTATTTTGCTGTTCTTCTTTGTTTCATAAGAATGCCCAATGCTTAAAGCATGCAGAACCTACAGAGGCACTTTTTTTTTTTTTGCTAGAGCATCTTGATTCTAATGTAAAAGCAAAATATCAAGTTGCTTATTGCCTGTGAAATTAGAAATTCTGGGTAGATTCTTATTGGTTAACTCTGTGTATTCTTCCGACAGGTTTCCAAGAAACCTCTCTGGGGCCTAGAAGAACATTACTCTGCTCACATTTTTCTTCTAGAATTACATGTTTCTGGGTCCCAAAAGACCACCGTTTGGAGTACATCCAAATCATCGTGTGCACAGTTCTTTCTTGACCACAGTTCCTCCAACACAAATCAAATTTAGAAGCTTCCTATAGTTCCAGATGGTCCGATTCTGCACATATCTAATTACCATTTCCCACTGGAATCCGTGCCAACTGGGGGCCGAGCTTCTGCCCAAATGACACTGATTCTCTCCCCAGTATGTTCCAACTCCTGCATCTTGCCTAAATGACTGAAATGAAAGGAAAATGTTCGCTTTGTTTTCAGAATTCCTGTCTTCAGTTTACTTTGTGCATTCAACAGGAGAAGCAAAAAGGTCCTCTACATTTAAATTGTTCAAAAGGAAGAAATCTGTAAATGGAACACAGCTAGGTCTTTGAGATAACTATTGTTTCTGAAGTTACTCTTCTTACTCCTCTTTTTTCCTATTCTGAATCAGAGGTGCTGTGAGCACAGATTGTGCAGTTAATAAGTCCCACACATCTTTGCAGCGTGGACTATATTTATTGAACTCCGTTAGCTATTATGAGGGATATAAATATGAACACAATTAAGTTCTACCCTCTAGGAATTTATAGTGTTTTTTTTCTTTACAGAAGCAAATATGTTCAAAACATGATATAATACCGCTGGTCTGTGCCACAAGGATTAAACAATGCTTTGGGAAGAAATTAAGATCAGTGGTGGACAAAAGACTTTGTCTTTAACTTGAGTGTGCTTCTCTTCTTACCTAGTTACAAAGAATCTCAAGAAATTATTTGATAAAGCTAAAAATAAAAACCTGTAACATGAAATAGCATGTCATGTGTTTTCATAGGATGTGATAGTATTTTGAACAAAATGCTCATGGGAGCAAGCACGGAAACACGAATCCACTTGGGAGCACCTGGTGCACGTTGTGCAGGCAGCACCACCTGAGCTGGTTTTGGGGGGTGGGATGGGAGGGAATCCCTGGCAGCAGAGGGCAAAGAGCTCATGGGAAAGTTAGGGGTATATTGGATGGTAGTGGGGTATGAAGTTTGGCTGAAGAGCAGAGTGAGTGAAAGCAGGAGACAGAGATTGACAGGTAGGTAGAGCCTTATTAGGGAAGCTCTTCAAAATCAGTACTATTGTGATGAATATGTATGATGCTGGGAGGGTGCTGGATTTGTCAAGGGTGGGATTGGGGGGATCAGTCTGTGAGTTATGTAGATGTCTAACCACTATGTTATATACCTGAGTCTAATATAATATGAATGACAACTTAATTGAAAAAAAATCTTCCTTACCAAGATCAGTTCATAAAGTCTAGAAGAGGTGAATGCTTTTTCAAGTTCACAGATACCTAACCAAAGGCACAGGGATCTATAATAATAACAGTGTATTATGCTAATTAGACTGGACAGCCGAATGACCTTCCATACTTCCTTTGGGGCAACCTTCTGGTCAAAGCTGGGGCTGTGAGGGTCGAGGGCAGCCATCGCAGCTGCAAGGGCCGAGCCCCTTGCACGAATTTCATGCAGCAGGCTTCTAGTAGTAATATAAATGACAGCTGTAATTAAAAAAAAAATCAAGCAAAAGGGTTTAGGTTAAAACTCTCAGTCAGCAATTTTCTAAGCCAGATCTGCAAAGTCTTGGTACCATGAGATGTGCTGAGTATGTGATCTACATATTTGAAGATTCATTATGGACATTAGAATACTCAATAATCTAATACAATTCCTGCAGGAATTGTTTTACTAAATTTAACCCAGCATTTCCAAAGGCTTTTAGCCACAGAATCCTTTGAATAATAATCATATGGCAAGAAATGCCTTAAGTCTACAGAAAGTTAACACTTAGGCAGCATAACGATGTGCTAGGCACTGTTTTCTGTGTCACATGTATTTGCCCAGTTACTCCTATGACACTTTGTGAGGTAGGTGGATAGATGCTGTTATTATTATCCTCATCTCACATGTGGAAGTTGAGGTGCAGGAATGTTAAGAAATATGTCCAAGGTTGCAAGTTGGTAAGTACTAACTCTGGGACTTGAACCTGAGTGGTTTAAGGCAGTGGTTGGCAAACTTGTGAGCCGTGGTTTGCCGCTTTGTTGACTAATGAGTTTGCTGACCACTGGCCTAAGTCTAAGTGGCCCAAGTTTTTTAATCAGTGTAATATTAAACACCTCCAATGCCATGAGGCGAGTGAGAAACTCTTGAAGGAGGGCAGTGCCATGCTCATCATTAGATTTAAAGAGGACAGGGTGATTGCCTTACAAAGCCTTCAAGGATGAATAGGTTAAATCCATTAGGAAGTTATTTTTCCTTATTTTACTGTGAAAAAATGTAAACCCACAAAAAAGTTAAAAGAGCTGAACATTGAAAACCTGTATACCTAGCCTCTAGATTCAACTGATAAAATTGTGCCATATTTGTGGTACTTCATCATTATCATTGTTTTAGAAGTTTAAATTACCCCAATTTTGGTTAATAGGATCCTTCTCCAGTTAGCCCAGGAGCTTTTTGACATGTCTCCATCATTCTTTGAACATTTTCTTGTTCTTTGGCCAATATCCAAGTTAAAGCTGGACTTTTTCTGTCCCAGACCTGGAATCAGCTACTTCTTCAAAGAACCAAAATTCATTTCATTGGGTAATGGGCATTACATGTGCTCACACTGAAGGGATATCTAGTTTGGACTAAAAGTACAAAAGATAGAATCTCACTAGGATGTCTAACAATCTGAAAAACTGGCACTCTGGCCCAAATTTCTGAGGAAATGAAATGAACAAATTCCCTTTATTTCTGTTCCTAATGTGTCTAACATGACCACACAATACTTAGGATATTGTATGTGCCCTATAATCAAAAACTATAGATTATGCTTGTTAATAAAAGAAGCATTAATAATATGAGCCAAGGTGAGAGAATAGATCTTAAAAGTTCTCATCACAAGAACAAAATTTTGTAACTATGTTTTGTGATGAACATTGCTGGACTTATTATGGGATCACTTCACAATATATATGGTGTCAAATCATTGTGTCATATACTTGAAACTAAAATAATGTTATATCTCAGTTATACCTTAATATAAGAATAATCTACACTAATAAAAGAGAAAGATGCAAATTGACTGTACCTTCGCAATGCCCACCAGCCAATCAGGAGTGAGTATGCAAATTAACATGACAAAGATGGTGAGTTAATTTGCATATTTAGGCACTGAGTGAGTGGTTGGGTCGGAATGTTTGTGTCATCGCCATGGCAATGATGCAGGTGTTCCGCACTGTCCCAGCCACTCCAGGCCTCTGGGCAGCATGGGAAGGTGGAAAGGCAGCTCTGGGCCAGAGTGAAGGCATGCTGGCAGCCAGGGGAAGGAAGGCCCATCTTGCATGAATCTTCATGCATCGGGCCTCTAGTAATAATAATTATAATAATAATGATAATAAAGATGTGAACCCAGGAAGCTACATTAGATATTGACATGGATTATATTTTGACACTAACTTTTTCATCCAAGTTATATTTTGCTTAAGCCCATTGTAAAATTAACTTACCTTCTTGGAGTTCACACTGACCAATATAAAGCAATGGGACAAAATATCTCTCCTTTACATTGGAGAGATCTGGCAGTGACCACTGGACCAAATGGTCAAGCTTGGCATTGCAAGAATGGGCTGGCCTAACATTTAGTGCCCTCTGGTGTGATGTAGTGAGAAGTACCTAGTGAGCATCACTTAGGTGGGGTCCTGGACAGAAATGTTTTGTCTAAATCTTCACCTGAGAAACCATCGGACAATTTCAGAAGAGAACATTTTAGAGAACAAGAACAAGTGGCCTGGATTCCTCAAAGGATTTAGTGTCATGAAGATCAGAGAAAGGTGAGAGGAGACTGCAAGGGTGTGACATCAAGTATAATGGGAGTTTGGTTAGATGCTGAGTTTATTAAAAAAAAGCTATAGAAGACACTTTATAGAAAGATATGGTAATATGAATTTGGCTTAGTTGTTAAATCTTGTTATTAAATTAAAATTTTAAAGGCTAGGTAATGGTGTTGAGTTATGCTGGAGAATGTCCTTGTTTGTAGGAGATATGTACTAAAGCATTTAGGGGTGAATTGTCTTGTTTACAACTGACTTCCGGATGGCTCAGCAGAAGGAAGTATTTGTAGGTGGCTTTGTAGAGAAATGAAGCAGGTGTAATAAGATTATTAATAGTTGTATTTCCAGCATATAAGACAACTTTTTAACCCAGGGAAATCTTCTCAAAAGTCAGGGGTTGTCTTATGCACTGAGTGTCATCTTATAGGGCAGGTAAATCCCAAACTCTATATTTTAACTGGAAAAGTTGGGGGTCGTCTTATATGCCCAGTCATCTTATATGCTAGAAAATACGGTATACAGTGGTACCTTGAGATATGAGTTTAATTCGTTCTGTAACCTTGCTTGTATATCAAGTGGCTTGTATCTCAAAGCAAATCTCCCCATTGAAATCAATTGAAATGCCGTTAATCCGTTCCAGCCCCCAAAATGCCACCCCAGTTGTTCTTGTAACATGTTTTTGAATAAGAAAAATGTATTTATAAATGACAAATATTGTATAAAAACATAATAAAAGAGAATGTAAAGCAATAAACTGGTTTTATAAAGTGTATTTACCTACTCGTTACACTCTTAATGCTACACTTTATTCCTAAACTGAATGTAACTTAAATAATCTTCACTGAACTTAATTGCTACTGGTCTTTGCATTTTTGGCCGATTTCAAAAAAAACATGTCCAACAAGGTTTGCCTCTTCCTCCCTTTCAGAATGTTTCTGAAATGGGTGAGGCAAGTTTCATTGAACAGCTCCGATGCATGACCAGTAGCAACTTTTTTGGGGTCTTTCTTTTCCACGAAGTGTGACACCCTCTCCCATATTCCTAAGATCTCCTTTATCTCACTTGTAGAGATCTCCTCCACCTCTGGCTCCTCCTCGAAACCAATTTCTTGGAGAACCTCCGTATGTTGCTGAGACTGCAACTCTTGTAACTCCTCCATGGTGAGTTCCAGAGAGTGCTCCTCCACGAGCTCATTCAGGTCTCTCTCATTCACCTCCAGGCCCATAGATTTTCCCAGAGACACTATCTCCTCCTCCACTGGCACCTCTGGTTCGAATCCTTCGAAGGTTCTTTCAGCTATGGCCTCAGGCCACAGCTTCTTCCATGCAGAGGTCAAAGTCCTCGTTGTAACACCCAGCCAGGCCTGATCAATAATTCTGAGGCATATCACTATGTTACAGTGGTTCTTCCAGAACTCTCAAAGGGTGAGGTTTGTGTTCTCCGTCACCTCAAAGCAGCGCCGGAACAGGTGCTTGATGTACAGCTTTTTAAAATTAGAAATCACCTCCTGATCCATGGGCTGCAGGATAGGAGTGGTGTTGGGAGGTGGGTAGACAATCTTTATAAACTTGAACTCTTCGAGTTCATCTTCGAGGTTCGGTGGGTGAGCAGGAGCATTGTCGATAAACAAGGAGGGCTTGCATGTTTAGGTTGTTTTCCTGTAGATATTTCTTAACAGAAGGGCCGAAAACCAGGTTTACCCACTCCACAAAGAACTGCCTGGTGACCCATGCCTTCGGGTTTGCCCTCCACATAACTTTCAGTTTATCTTTTAAAATCTCATGTGACTTAAAGACTCTGGGGTTTTCCAAATGGTATAGGAGCAGAGGCTTGATCTTGCAGTCGCCACTCGCATTGGCGCACAGTGCGAGAGTTAGCCTATCCTTCATGGGTTTGTGGGCTGGCATCGCCTTCTCATCTGCTGTTATATAAGTCCTATTCAGCATCTTCTTTCAGAAAAGCCCTGTCTCGTCACAGTTGAAGACTTGCTGGGGGATATATCCTTTGGCTTCTATCAGTTCGGAAAAAGTTTTGAGGTAATCCTCAGCTGCCTTCACATCCGAACTTGCTGCCTCACCATGCCTGATGATGGAGTGAATGCTGGACCTTTTCCTGAAGTTATCAAACCAGCCTCTACTGGCTTTAAATGAGTCTTTCGATGCTTCGTCCGTGGAAGTGCGCAGGGTCTGCTCCAGCAAATCACCGGAAATCACTCGCGCCTTTTCGCATATGATACCCTGTGTTAATGTATCTCCTTTAAGCTGCTTCTCTGTCACCCACACCATCAGTAGATTCTCCATCTTTTCATGGAGAGAGCTAAGGAGCTTAGAAATTAATGTAATGCCCTTAGCTGGTGTTATACCCTTTATCGACTCCTTCTGTTTAAGCACAGTGCATATTGTTGAAGTACTGCGCCCGTATTGCCTCGCCAAGTCAGCCACTCGCACACCTTGCTCATATTTTTCTATGATTTCACGCTTTAATTCAATAGACATCATCCTCTTCTGAGCACTGACCTTTCCACTCGCTTTCTTTGGACCCATGGTTATAAAAAGAAATGTGATAAAGTATGTAAATGCACAAAAGATGCTTCGACAATGAGGTAAACAAGCACACTGACTGAGACGTGGGAAACTAGGAGACGCTCGAGTCGCGGCAAACTGGTGGGTCATGTGAAGCCGGCCGATCCGTGCAATTCTCGTTTCTCAAATGTTGCTCGTATTTCAAAGCAAAAAATCGCTCGCTCGAGGGCTTGTATCTCAAAAATCTCGTATGTTAGGGCACTCGTATCTCGAGGTACCACTATATTTAGGTAAGTGGTAGATCCATGTTGATTGCATCATTCTTTAATTTTTGTGTGGACTTGAACTTTTCAAATAAAAAGAGATACTATCTATGGGAATCCTTGGGAAAAAATATTTTCCACCCAATTTTTATATCTCTTGTCTTCCTACTCTCTATTATCACCCCAGGAAGTATAGGTTCTTTGACTTGTTAGTTTCCTTCCTTGTGTGGAGTTTAGCTCTGAGGACTTAGACTTGCCCTCTTCCCAGCAGTGATGAAGCTGTTTCTGAGACAGCAAGTTTAGATTTTTAGGACCCACTTTCCTTTGGGACTCTCCTTGATTAATATGGGAAGTGACAGCAAGGGACTTTGAGAAGACCTCGGTTCTTGTTATTCTCTGCAGCTGCAAGATTGGGTTCTGGAAGGCCAGTAAAGAAATGTGATAACATATGTGGCATGTTCCTTATGGTTCAGGGCAAGGCTTAAAAGATCCCTGGAATGGGTAGGAGAGAAATACCTTGAGACTTTTTACATGCATGTCTTCTAAATCCATCATGTCAATGTGTTTCATAGCATTTTGTCAGCCTCCTTTTGGTGACAGATTTGGCAGCCTTGACAAAGTAGTCATGAATTTTGAACTACTTGCAAGGGATGTTCTTGGGTGCCCTTCTTCATACAATGAAAGATGGTAGAGAGGAAAGAAAGGGGGGGTTAAATTTTTTCATAAATTTTATTTCTCTGAAGATAAGATAAAACTCAAGTGACAGTTTGTAGTTGTTGTAGATCTTTTGAAATACTAATTGGTAAGTAACAAAACTTCCTTAAACAATTGTTGGATGAAGAGGAGAAGATGTGGCATAATAGGATTTTTTCCTAAATGGAGTTTTTATATTAGAAGTAGTAGCCCTATGCATGAATCTGTGTGCCAGTTGCTCTCTGTGGGACCAGTGTCCACTGCCTAGAGGCTCTCTATGGCCCAGAGGCCCAACTGTGCCCCAACCTGGCCAGAAGCCTATTTGTGGCTGGGAAGGAAAGCTTGCCCACTCACCATGGCAATGAAGCAAGCATTCCATTAGGCTTCTCACACTGCCCGCTCTCAATGGCCATCCCTCCTCTAGGAATGGGGACTCCAGTGGGGCTGAGAAGACTGTGCAGCACCATCTTGTGGCTATGGGCATGGCCATCTTTGTGATGGAGTACCAGTTAATTTGCATATTACCCTTTCATAGATGAGAGATATAAAAAATGAATGACTTTAATTGAATACCTGCTATGTGCTTACATATATATATATATACACACACTGTATGTATATATGTACATATACATATATGTATATTTCAGAGAGAGGAAGGAAAAGGGAGAGAGAGAGATAAATATTGATAAGAGAGAAACATTGATTGGCTGCCTCCTGAAAGTTTCAGGACTGAGCCTGAAACCTGAGCATGTATCCTGACTGGGAATGGAAGCAGCGGCCTCCTGGTGCATAAGTAAGTGCTGAACCACTGAGCAACACCAGCTAGGCTCTGCTTACTTGTTTCTTTCTTTTTTTTTTTGTCTTGTTAGTCCTCCCCGAAGGATATTTTTCCATTGATTTTTAGAGAGAGTGTAAGGAAGGGAGAGAGACTAAGAGAGAGAAACATCAATGTGAGAGACCACATCAATTGGTTGCCTCCTACAGGCATGCACCCTGATCTGGGGCCAGGGATTGAGCCTGCAACTGAGGTACATACTCTTGAGCAGAATGGAACCTGGGACCCTTTGGTCTGTGGGCCAACACTCTATCCACTGACTCAAACCAGTTAGGGTTGGGCTTACTTTTAATACCATTATTTGGCATTCTCTTGCTACATTTTCTTCAGAAACTTAAGAATACTTTAATGACTCTATCTTAACCATTTAGATGTTTCTCTAAAGAGACAATGTTTAACTTTTATGTTTTCATTGAGTTTAAGAAATATTTGGGGGGTTATAATTCTGATAAGGTTTTGGCTTTCAATTTTTTTCACCAAGAGCAATAACACAGCAGATTGAAAATTAATGATGGTTCAGAGGGAGCTAGCATATACAGATTGTATTCACCTGTCATTGAATGGATGTGCATTGAGTATCCACCATGTACGGAGCACTGTGCCAGTGCAGCTAGAAACACAAGAGATGGCAATGCCTAGAATCTATTTGGTGACTAGAGTGACACAAGAACTCATGTTTGGAGGAACTTGGCTGTTTCCTGCTCTGATGATGTCCATGGACTGACATTACTAATCCCTTTTTATAATATATTAGGTCCATGAACAAAAGAACTCTAACCAATCCCTTCTTGGAAAGTTCCCATTTTGTCTCACACAATTTATTGGGGGAAATGAATTCCATATGTTTAGTAAAGTTGTTCCAGAACTACCTTCTATATGGCTCATTTTTAGTATTTGGGGATTTGGTGGTTTGTGTTTATGGTCAACAAATGCACGCTCTTCATGACTTTAATGTCTTTTTTAACATACACTCCTCTTCAACCATTCTGTCCTTCAGATGTAAAAATCTTTGTCTTCTTAGTCCATCATTATTTTCACTTTATGCATGTGTGGGAGGGGTTGACAATGCTGAATACCATTAGCTTTCCATCCCAACTCTGTTTTCTATGGAAAAGAATGTGTAAGCTGTCATTGGAAAGTAGGTAAGAGAAATCTTTCTTTCCTTTGAACAAAAATACATACTTATAATTAACCTTGCAACGTTCTAGATCAATCATCCAGGACTCTTGTCTCACTTATGGAGACTGACTAGTGGCCTTCTCGTGAATGATCATCTGTGCTTACAGAGTGTGGCCATTCCAGAAGTTTGGTTTTCCTGTGGGTTCAACACCACTGATCATTTCAGTTGCTTTACATCAGCCATGCTCAGAAAGTCTCCACGGGTTAGGACGCAAACTGCATTCTCATTAAATTTGTTCTAGTTCCATTATTAATAACCCATGGTCATTTAAGTATTTTCAATAATTTCTTCTTCAGTAATATGCACTTTACAGGAATATGGTTTATCTTTCATTTTAGAAAAAGAAGACGGGCTTTATTTTGAGCCATTTAACCAGTTTTGGGCTTAGGCAATTGGTCAGGCTTTCAATCTTCTTCGCCAACCATGTTTCACATCTGTTTTTCCTCTTATTTCCTTCCTTCAAGCCTTTATTTTAAGCCAAATCTTTGACAATAAAATTGCATGTATGGATTTAAAAAGCTATTTGCTTTTCTACTTAACCTATTTTAATTTTTTATGTTATTTTCTATTCTCCACTATTATTTAAAATAGTTTTATTTCACCCAATAAATGTGCCAACATTTAATGACATATAGTTGGACATTTCTTTCCATTGCTCGCTGATTTTATGAAATTTATTGGGGTGACATTGGTTAATAGGATCATTTAGATTTCAGGTGTGTGGATTTCTGTTACCAGATCTCTATATTGCACTGTGTGCCCCACCACGCAAAGTCAAATAGTCTTCTGTCACCGTATATTAGTCCCCCCCCCTCCCAAACCTCACTCCCTACCCTTTCCCTCTGGCAACCACCACACTGCTGTTTTTGTCCACGAGTTTCAGTTTTATATCCCACATATGAGTGAAATCATATAGTTGTTAGCTTTTCCTGCCTGACTTATTTCACTTAGCATAATATTCTCAAGGTCCATCCATGTTGTCGCACATGCCAGTATTTTGCCTTTTTTATGGTTGAGTAGTATTCCATTTTGTATATATATCACATCTTCTTTATCCAATCCTCTTATCACAGGACATTTTGGTTGTCTCCTTGTCTGGGCCACCATGAATAATGCTGCAATGAACATAGAGGTACATATAGTTTTTATTGCTCACAATTATAATAGTACTTAAATAAATATTTAGCTAAAAGTTGGATATGGAATTAGTATATTAAAAGTAAGTACATCCTAGCTGGTTTTGCTTAGTGGATAGAGCATTGGCTTGCGGACCAAAAAAGTCCCAGGTTCAATTCTGGTCAATGGCATCTACCTAGGTTGCAGGCTCCTGCCTAGACTGGGCTCTGGTTGGGGCATGTGCAGGAGGCAGCCAATTGATATATTTCTCTCACATCGATATTTCTGTCCTTTACTCTCTCTTCCACTCTCTAAAAATCAAGGAAAAAATACCCTCAGACGAGGATTAAAAGTAAATAAATAAATAAAGTTCTTTGTCAACATATAGGGAAGATTAAAAAAAAAAAAGCAGGCACATAATTAAGGTTTCCTATACATGTTGCCAAAAGTTATTATGTGAGGCTTCACATTTCTTCTCACCTCCCCCATTATAAAACTGGGCATTATAAAAAGTCTCTGCTTGCATAAGATGTATTAAAATAAAACACAGGTGTTTATAATTGCATTTCATTGATTATAATCAACATGGCCCCCTCCCCACCAGAGCTGTCTGCCTGAGTCAATGTTTATATATAAAAAAGAGACACTGAGTTAATACAAATAAAGTGACAGAGAGACACTGCTCCCATCCTAGGTTTGGGAGAAAAAGCAAAGAAAGTGGGTTCATCAGAGGCTAAAGAAACCAAGTAAAGGCGGCAGGAAACCTCTGAGTTTGGGTGCTACCTCATTCACAATGGTAGCTCAGAAACTCAGAGGAGGAGTGTGTGGAAGAGGTTTCAGACCTCCGAGGGCACAGGAAGGTGGTTTCTGCTGAAAAACTGAAGCCTGAAGCCAACTGCTGTTGCCAGAGTGCGAGGCTGTCACTGAGGCAGGGACAGAGAGCAACAGAGAGGACTCAGATCCTTATTTCGCAGCCTAATGTGGCTGGATGGGAGGGCAGAGTTCAGCTCCAACATCACAAAGCAGGGTGCAGAAGGGCAGTGTGGTAGGCAGAATTCGAAGATGCACTCCATGATTCTCACTGCCGGGTGTACATGCCTTGCATATGACTCTTACCCTGGAGCGTGGGCAGATCGTGAGGATGTGCTGGAACAGTGGGTCCCTTGGTTAGGTTACATTAATATGGCAAATAGTGATGGGATAGTCACTTTTGTGAGTTCATTGCTATATAAGACTCAGTCACAGCTGACGGAAAAAAGACTGGAAGTCAGAGAGGCAGTCTCTCCTGCAGCCTGGAAGAGAGCAAGAATCCAGCTGTGAACTGCCCAAAGGGGCCATATAGTGAGGAACTGCATGCAGCCTGCAGGATTAGTGTCCCTGGCCAACAGCTAGCAAAAAACCCCACAAGGACCTCAGTCCTATAACCACAATCTGCCAATACAGTAACTTGGAAAAGGACTTGGCACTCCCAGTGAAAACCACAGTGCTACTGACACCTTGACTACAGCCTTGTGAGACCCTGAATGGAGGATCTGCCCAGACTCCTGACCAGGCAAAATGTGAACTAATCAATGGGCGACACTGTGAGGCACTGAGATTGGGGTCGTTTGTTACACAGCAATAGACAACGAATATCGCTGTGTTTGAAACTGAAAGACAATAATGTAATAACCTGAATATCTATTTAATTTATAATCATAGAACTAACTCCTCTCTCCTCCCCACCCCCCACAATTGGTATCTTAAATAATAACCTGGAAGAAACAGGCCAAATTCATTGTGGTTAGAGGCTGCTGATATTCAGACTGGATATTCACAATGTAAAATCCATGGCGTGTAAATGCTAGCTGTGCTGCCAAGATGTCAGAGACGGAACGAGTTCCACAGGAGACCCAGGAGGAAGGGAAAAGCTGCTCTGAGTGTGGGATGCAAAGATGAGGCGAGCCTCTCCGGGGAGGCAGCGCTGAGTGCAATGACTCACCCTTGATTTTCTTAAAGCAGAGCAGGAAAGGACTTTGGGCACTAGAAAATCTGAGGGGTCTCTTTCTTTTCAATGGAAGGTTATCCAGTCTACCAGGAAAAATGTGCATACAAGTCACTGCTGCAATGCCCAAGTTATACGAACACCATTGCCAATTTACCAAATGCTTCTGAGCATTGGTGTCATAGGAAAGAGGCGAGAAGTAGCAGGAGGAGACAGAGAGAAAGCCTGCAGAGGGTCATGCAGGAGATAAGGAAGGAAGGAGGAATGAGTGTGTGAAGCTGCAGCATGGCCTTGAAACAGTTTTGGCTACCTGACCGGGGGAGCTCCAGAACAGAGCCTATCAGCAGAGTCCTGAATCTGAATCAGGCAGCGAAGACCCAACTCCACTACCCCAGCTCAGTCATTGGCTGGTAGCCTGAGGAGAGCATAGTCTCAGGTGAAAATTCCAGCTGATTGGAAGATGTTAGAGTTGGAGGCTCTCTGCCCAGCTACCTCCAGCCCAGAAACTTCTAGAAGGGCCAGCAGAGCGAGAGGACGTCCACCACCAATACAAATATCCTTTGTGAAACTAATTTAACATGCAGTTACCCCTGAGAAGAGTAAGAAAGCCGGGAGGGTGGCACAGTTCCTCATGGAACTAACGCCCATGACATGGGACAAAAGTTATGTGGTAAAGAAACACTGTACTGCCTACACCAGGGACACAGACAGCAGGGAGGTGAAGGCCTGGGGTGAGGGATGGGGGCAGGCTAGAAGGGCTCAATGGAAGAGAAAAGAGGGTCATATGTGATACTTTCAACAATAAAGATTTAGTTAAAAAATAAAAGAATTAACTTGGCTTAAATATTGAAGGAAAAAAAGAAACACTGCACCGACTTTGGTGACAATTTCTGGTAAGAAGGGCATGTTAGTCTCCATATTGATGATTCAAACCAAAAGTCTTAATCCCTCTACTAATAACTGAATTAGAAATTTTTAGAGCCAAGAGCAAATTCCTATTTTTAGAATAGGTCAAATAAATAAGAACTGCTTCTGATCTTCCTTGGGTCTCTGATGAGCTGAAGCAGAAAGGCCTGCTGATGCAGTGCATTCTCATCTCCAAGCACAAGTACAGCTGCCCTGAAACCACAGTGGTCACAGCTTTCTGACCTTAAGAAAAGAGTAAGGCCGAGACCGGTTTGGCTCAGTGGATAGAGCATCGGCCTGTAGACAGAAAGGTTCCAGGTTCGATTCCGGTCTGGGGCATGTACCTTGCTTGGGAGCACAACTCCAGTAGGGGGCGTGCAGGAGGCGGCTGATCGATGTCTCTCTCTCATCGGTTTCTGACTTTCTATCCCTCTCCCTTCCTCTCTGTAAAAAATCAATAAAATATCTTTAAAAAAAAGAAAAGAAAAGAGTAAGACAGAGTCCTCTGCTCAGATTGCGGAACCACACTCAGAGGACAATGAAGCAGTGGTTGGTATTAGTTGTGGCTGAGAGTGGGACATTGCAAATCTCCAAAAATTAAAATACTTACTGTTTCTCTCATTTTACCGTTACCAATAATTCACTGAAGGGGAATGTAAAAAAAACCATTAGTAATGGTTGTTTATTAAGCTGAGTGGCACTGAAAAATAATAATTACGTGTGTGTGTGTGTGTATATATATATATATATGTGTGTGTGTGTGTGTGTGTGAGTTATTTCTCTCTCTCTTTCTCTCTCTCTCTCTCTCTCTCACACACACACACACACACACACACACACACACACACAGATGAACAGAAAGACATGTGGTAAGTGGCACCAGGAGCCCACTAGGAGCAAAATGATTTATGTATCAGGATCCCAGAAAAAGCTCTGGAATTTGAGGCACCAGATTTCTATGAAATATGGGTTTGATGGATAAAAGTAAATATATGAAAATTGACTAGGAGTCTTTATATGGAACATTTCGGCCCTCAGATCTTTCCCATACCTGGTACAGCCAGGAATCACCACTCCTAACAAAACTCTAGTTGCCCCCATGACCTCTCAACATACATATATTTTCCTGTCAGGAGAGAGATTTATTCTTCAGAAAATGTGAGTAAGCCAGGGCCCAGAATTAGAAGTAGGGAACAGCACAGCTGATGACAAGTATATGAAAAGGACCTCAAAAAAAAAAAAAAAGAATTAGAGAAACAGTCCTTAGAGACACTAGTTAACTCTTTCCCTTCCCTCACACCTGCCCCTTTGGGTATTAAATTGAAAGATTTCCCTTTGAGAAGAGAATTAGATTGGCCTAAGAGAAAAGGCTAGGTGATACTGACGTTTGGGAGTCCCCTCTAAAAAAGATTTTAGCCTGCTCACTCTGTGACGTGGGCAATTTATCTATTATTTTAATTCTATTTCTGCATCTAGGAAGTGAAGGTTTAAATGGCATCTAATTTATTGGGTTGTTGAAATACATTGAGTTAAAATATGTAAAGTTTTAGAAAAGTACCTGGCATGTAGTATACTTTCTACAAATGAAGCTTTGATTATTAGCACTAGTCTACTTTTTAATTCAAGCTTAATAGTGATTTCTGTGCTTTCATGCATCAGAGGCATACATTTAAAGTAGAAACAATAATCTCTCTCTCTCTCTCTCTCTCTCTCTCTCTCTCTCTCTCTCTCTCTCTCGCTCTCACACACACACACACACACAGCCCTGGAATGTATCTATTAGAAGCACAAGCTAGATTTTTTGGCATACAAACCTCTGCTTAGGTAATATGGATGTCCAAACATTTCACTTTTATGATCTGATTTTAATAGTATTTGTAATATAGGAAAGATTCTTTATACTCATTTACAAATCCTCTTAGTTTTGCTTTGAGATATAATGTTAGAATCTGTGAAATCGGTCTGGTTATCATACTAGTTTAAAACCTTTATTTTTCTGCTGAAATATAAAATGAATGTGTAAAGATACCTATTATTCACAAATCTTGTCCTTTATTCCTGGCTAAAAAGTTTATTTCCAATTTTGGTCTCTGAATAAAACCCATTCTCATTATATCATATGCTTTTTCAATCAACAATATTTGTTATTGGTTATTTTTAAGGCGTGTTATTATGCCCATGAGAAATACAAAGAAGTTTAAGACAAGTTCTTTTTTTAGACAAGTTCTTAACCTTTACTGAGCTGGTAGTCAAACAGAAGAAAAACAAATGTGTCATACTATTAGGAAGTATAGCTATGCCACTGAGAAGAATATGCTTAATTTTTAGTTGCACCAGGAAAGTAAGTTGAAAGACAGCAATGAAATGGTTGTTTTCTTTTGCAATGACAGTTTATAATTATGTCAAAGAAAAAATACTTAGCATATAAGCTATTATCTTAAGATGAATGATTAAAAAAAAGCTTGGTATTTTGCTTAACTTCAAGATAGCTATATTTTAGTTCCCGGTTACACGTTTTCTAAAAATCTGTCCATTGTATGTGTGGAGGAAGTTTGGGGAAAGGAAGGCAATATTACTGAAGCCTACTGCTAACGCATTACTTTGGAGACTAGATTTCAGTTTAAGCAAGGTCTCATTCTTTAATTCTTCTTGATTTAACACCAAAGAATTAAAAAGACATATTTCTCCAACAGAGCCTGAGTGGGTGGATGGGCATCAAGATATCTCCAAAACAAGCTCCAGTGTGTGTGTATATGGCAGGTAATTTTCAAACTACATCAAAATGAAAACTATACATTCCATATATCTCCCTCCCCAATATATTTGGGCAGTATATTTAGGGGACTTTTGTGGGCCCTTTTTGAGAAATTTGGAGCTCACCAGCTCAAACCAGTCTTTTAGGCCTCTAGGCCTTGCATGAGCTACTTCCTTTCCCTAAGATTTTCACCTTCCTTGTCCTCTTAATCTTTTGGTCTCCAGTTAGACATCACTACCTTGAAAGAGCTTTCACTAACCCTTCCATTTCCCAACCATAATTCTCACAGCAAACATTAGTTGGTTCTATTAGAACACTCCATTGCTCTAATTTCCTCCTTACTGAACTGTATATTCCTTCCAGACTCACCTAATCAGGTGCTTTGTCTTGTTGAGTTATTTTGATACATTTGAGAAACTTAGTTATCTACATCTGTCATCATCCAGTGGTTCCCCTAATAGGTTCTATAATAATTTCCTCAGTTTAGAAAATTACCATCAGAAATCTTATATATATATTTTACATTTATAGATCATGCACAGGTGGGGTCCTTTGGCCTGGCCAGTGATCGGGGCCGATGGGGTGAAATTTTAAGAGCACAGAAAAAAATGATCATCAGCTCATATCCAAATTAATGAAATGTACAATCTGGGGGGAGGTACCGAAGGAAGTTGGCAGGCTAGCTCCAATCAGGGCCAATTGGGCAGCCCAGGGGGAGGGGTTGTGGGAGGTTGGCTGCTGCAGGAGGTTGGCTGTGGGAGCAAACTGACCATCAGGGGGCAGCTCCTGTGTTGAGTGTCTTCCCCTTGGTGGTCAGTATGCATCATAGCTACTGGTCAACTGGTTGTTTCGTTGCTTAGGCTTTTATATATACAGATTAGTCTGATGAACACTTGGAATCTTCCCATTTTCTTCTTTCTTTACTATCTCATTATACTTGGCACATGGCCATGTTAGTCATGTCTGTGTAAAGGATATATTTCTTTGACTTAAAGCTCCAAGAAAACAAAATCTATTAGCAATCCCTCATACATTGAAAGCACACTTAAAAAGAAAAGAAAAAAAAAAACAGTTTTGAGCAACATTTAGATATTGTTTGGACTTCAATTCTCTGAGTTGGTTATGTTTAGCATTCTTTAAAGCTAAACAGAAATGTTGAATATGTCGTTAACTTAATTGGTTGTCTGCAAGTCCAGGCACAAATGTCAGACTTTTTACATGCCTAGTAGACTGTAGTTGGTCTCCCTTTTCCTGGCTTATAACCAGCACAATGCAAGCATGTTGTCATCCACTAAAACAGCTATGCAACTGATTTCTCCCCTTGTTTAGGGTCCTAGGGTAAGAAAAAAACAAACGTCTCAAAGGTCCTGGGTAAGTTGTCTGTGAATGTGACTGCAGGACATTTGCAGCCTCTGAGTCATGTCTAAGGACCCAGAAATGTCTGAGTGCAATGTCCATGCAGCAAGAAGTAAACTCAACAATTTACCAGTTGAGCTTTGTTAGATGGCTGAGTGACCTGCTATTTTTCCTAGAACAGTCTGGCATGCATGTTACAACAAGGCACTGATTAAAAATATGATTAATTAAGTTTTGGTAGGCAATGCTCATGATGTTCTGTTTGAAAAGTGAAATGACTCAAAGATGACTTTCAATGTGACTAAAATTAGTGACATAGCCCTAGTAATGTTCTAAACCAGTGGTAGACTCCCCCAGAGCTTTTTCAAGCTGTTAAGAATTGAAGCTGAAATCAGTGACAGCAACATGATCTATGATTAGCTTCACGATGACGTGTTTCCCAAATCCACGCTTCAAGACAGGATGACATTATTTATGGGTATTTGTAATGGTGAAATTTTAAGAACACAGAAAAAAAAATGATCACCAGCTCTTATCCAAATTAATGAAATGTACAACTATTTTACATATCACTGGGTCTGGTAAGTGTGTATTAGTCACATTTAATAAAAAGCAATGAAAGCTATGGCTGCTGAAGGAGATGGTCAGTTTGTCCTACTTAGGAGTCGTTAAATGCAATAAATAATTCCAAAATAAGCTGTGAAGAACATAATTATTGCTTTTCTTTGAACTCTATGATACCAACACATGAAATTCTTTAGATTTTTTTTTGCTCATTAAAATGCATTATAAAAATTATTGATACTTATTTGAAGACTAAGGAAAAAAAAACATTAAAAGAACTGATTTTTCCCACTTAGTTTTGTTCCCCAAAGCATATTGTAAGCTTCTTTAAGTCAGCACAGTGCCTTTTACTTTGTTGTATGTGTCTCAAGCGAATTCTATCTTTTGCATTTAACATAATGTGTGGCATAAACACTTTATCCATTAGTTTATTTAAGAGCTACTGAACACCTACTCTGTGCAAACATGATGATATATGGTGCTAACTCACTGATCAACAAGATGTGGTATCAATGAGTTTGATGGGGATATACAGTCAAGGTAAAGAGGCAATCATAACAGCATGAATTAAGGGTCCTAATAGAGCCAATAAGGGGTGTTGTAAGAATTGTAGTTAGAGATTGGAAGTGATTCGGAAAACCTCTATGAAGGAAGTCATCTAACTTGGTTAAGAGGGCAATGAAAGTGAAGTAGATTTCAGGGAAAGGACTGGGGGACTATGATAAATTTGGTTAGCTCCATGTTGAGAACATTGTAATACTTGAGAGGTAATTTGTTAGAATTCTTTTCACTGACAATAGTGAAATTAACATTGATATGACATAAATGGAAGCATCATTTGATTTGACCACTGTTACCTTTAAAATACCATAATTTGAATGTGTATTTGAAGTATGCAAATGTATTTATTCCTATTAGATAGGATGGAATTCATCGTAGGCAGGATTGATGGTGATGGTAAAATTAATTTTATCTTGATCACATATATTATTTTTTTGCTTAAACATCTGCTTAAGTCCTATAAGTAAATCTCAATGTTCTTGCAAGGGTACAGTATGACTAAGACTTAGTGCATGTCGACAGAGATTAGTCAAGAGGGATTGGGTTAGAGAGTTAGGCAAGGGCGAAATAACAGAAGCTGTTACCCTTGCGAGTTCAGACTTTATCCAGGAAGGATGTGACATTGATTTTTTTTGTTCTTTGCTGTATTAGAAAGATCACCTTAACAGCCGTTGACAAATAGAGAGGAGGGGAAAATATTTGTAGTAGGGTGAAGTGTAGGATATTGTTATCTATGAAATATGAGGAGAGTCCAAATTAAGGAGATGGAGGGTAAATGAGGAGGAAAGGAAAAATATGGGATAAATAGGGCAGATAGAATTGAACATGTGATGTGAGAAAAAAAAAAGTTGTCAATAAAAAAACTGGATTTTTGGTTGGTAGACCAGATGAATGCCAAAGATATTAGGGTTGGAAATAAGGAGTATCATGGCCAGAACAAAGGTATGAAGTCAGTTTGGACAGCATTTGGCATGCTGGGGTAGACTTTTCCTAGAAGTGGACAGGCTGTTGTATCATTGGAAGAGAGATGATGTTTGAAGTAGGGGATTGCACATGCAGAAGAAAGGATAGTCCTTGCTGGTTTTGCTCAGTGGATAGAGCATTGGCCTGTGGACTAAAGGGTCCCAGGTTCATTTCCAATCAGGGGCACATGCACAGGTTGTGGACTTGATCCCCAGTGGAGAGGGTACAGGAGGGAGCTGATCAATGGTTCTCATCACTGATGTTTCTATCTCTCTCCCTCCCCCTTCCTCTCTGAGATCAATAAAAATATATTAAAAATAAAATAAAAATTATTTAAAAAGAAAAGATAGAATTTGGAAAAAAGGATAGAATTTGGGTGCATGTGAATGCTGAGGGCATAGGCAATTAATATATAACATTGCTGTTCTTCAAAATTTGAAAACAATGTAGAGCTAAACACATTTTCCAACTGGATGAAAAATGCTTTTTTCAATTTGTGGTTAATTGAATCCCCATATTAGAAGGTCAGCCTCAGTTGACTTATTTTTCTCTAATTAAAAATAATTTTTATTGTTGAGATTATTACAGATGTCCTTTTTATTTTCCCCCATTGCCCCCCTCCACCTGGTTCCTGCCCTGCCACAGGTCTTTGCCACCCTATCGTATGTGTCCATAGGTAATGCATATATGCATATAAGATCTTTGGTTAATCTTTTCTCGCTCTCCCAATTTCCTTTGAGAATAGTTAGTTCCATTCCTGTGTCTCTGATTATATTTTATTCATCAGTTTATTCTGTTTATTAGATTCTTATTCATTTATTTTGATTTTTAGGTTCAATTGTTGATAGGTATATATTTGTGGCCATTTTGTTGTTTATATTTTTTATCTTTTTCTTTTTCCTCTTCTTAAAGAATACCCTTCACATTTCATATAATACTGGTTTGGGGGTGGTGAACTCTTTTTTTTTTTTAATTAAGTCTTTATTACCCAGATTATTACATTTGTTTTTCTTTTTTCCCCTCCATAGCTCCCCTCCACCTGGTTTCCACCCTTCCTTCCCTCTACCCTTACCTCCCTCCCATTGACCTCATCCATAGGTGTATGATTTTTGTCCACTCTCTCCCTGTACACCCCTCACCCCTTTCCCCCTGAAAATTATCAGTCCACTCCCTTTCTTTGCTCCTGATTCTATTATATTCACCAGTTTATTCTGTTGATCAAATTTTTAATTCAATTAATTATTAGATTCACTTGATAGATATGTATTTGTTGTTCATAATTTTTTATTTTTTACCTTTTTCTTCTTCCTCTTCTAAAAGAGTACCTTTTAGCATTTCATATAATACTAGTTTGGAGTTGATGAACTCCTTTAGCTTTTTCTTGTCTGTGAAGTTCCTTATCTGCCCTTCAATTCTGAATGATAGCTTTACTGGATAGATTATTCTTGGTTGTAGGTTCTTGCTATTCATCATGTTGAATATTTCTTGCCACTCCCGTCTGGCTTGCATCGTTTCTGTTGAGAAATCAGCTGACAGTCATATGGGTGCTCCCTTGTAGGTAATGAACTGTTTTTCTCTTGCTGCTTTTAATATTCTCTCTTTGTCTTTTGCTCTTGGTATTTTAATTATGATGTGTTTTGTTGTAGTCCTCTTTGGATTCCTTTTATATGGGGTTCTGTGTGCCTCCTGGACTTGTAAGTGTATTTCTTTCACCAGATGTGGGAAGTTTTCAGTCATTATTTCTTTAAATAGGTTTTCAGTATCTTGCTCTCCCTCTTCCTCTGGCACCCCCACAATTCTGATGATGGTACGCTTGAAGCTGTCCCAGAGTCTCCTTACATTATCTTCACATTTTTGGATTCTTTTCTCTCCATGCACACGCGTCTCTGTACCTCAGCTTTTTGCAGCTCCTCTGGGTCTCTGTGAGCCCCTTTCTATCCTTCTAGTTGTAGAATTCCCACTCAGCCAGCTTTCCTGTGGTTCTGGATGATGTCCATTCTGTCTTTTAGATGTAGTTTTGAAATTGTTGTGCGAGGCAGCAGTGTAGGTGTTTACCTATGCTGCCATCTTGGATTCTCTCTCCGGTGGTGAACTCTTAGCTTTTTCTTGTCTGTGAAGCTCTTTATCTGACCTTCAATTCTAAATGATAGCTTTTCTGGGTGGAGTAATCTTGGTTATAGGTCCTTGCTGTTCATCACTTTGAATATTTCTTGCTGTTCCTTTTTGGCATGCATAGTTTCTATTGAGAAATCAGCTGACAGTTGTATGGGCATTTTCTTATAGGTAACTGCTTTTCTCTTGCTGTTTTTAAGATTCTCTCTTTGTCATTAGCCCGTGGCATTTTAATTATGATGTGTCTTGGCGTGGTACTTTTTGGGTTCCTCTTGTTTGGGACTCTGTGTGCTTCCTGGACTTGTAAGTCTATTTCTTTCACCAGGTAGGGGAAGTTTTCTGTCATTATTTTTTCTAATAGGTCCTCAATGTCTTGCTCTCTCTCTTCCTCTGGCACACACAGAATGCGAATGTTGGTATGCTTGAAGTTGTCCCAGAGGCTCCTTACAACATCCTCACATTTTTTAATTCTTTTTTTATTTTTGCTCTTCTGGTTGGGTGTTTTTTGCTTCCTCATATTTCAAATCATTGATTTGATTCTCAGAATTCTCCATGCCACTGTTGAATCCCTGTATATTATTCTTTATTTCAGTCAGTATATGCTTAATTTCTAACAGGTCCTTTTCTATTTGGGGAAGGGGGTTCTAGAAGATTCTTGAGTAACTTTATAACCATGGTTTTGAACCTTATATCCAGTAGTCTGCTCCCTTCCATTTTATTTGTTACATGCCTCCCTGTGTTTGTTTCTATATATTGATTAGAGTTTCTATGTCTCCCTAAGTTGGTAGAGTGACCTTGTTTATAGGGCCCAGTAGCTCAGCCTCCCCAGTCACCTGAGCTGGGAGCTCCAGATGCACTCCTTTGTGGGTTGTGAGCACAGTGTTGTTGTAGTTGGAACTTAATTGCTATTGGTATCAATGGAGGAATTGACCTCCAGGCCAATTGCTGTGAGGACCAGCTGCAACTACATTGAGAAAGCTGCTGTGCAGGAGATACCTCTATGGAGCAGGACTCGCTTCAACGGAGTTTTGGTGCTCACTGAGTCTGCCCCTTGAGTGTGTTACTTGGATGTGTAGAGTTTAATCTGATATGGTCTGATACCAACTACTGGGTACATTGGCTCTTGGGTCTCCTGGGAGGTGCAAAGTCAGCCACTCAGCAGAAGCTACAGAGAGATCTTTAGATTTCTCCTCTTTGTATCAGGTTTGGAAGTATCCAGATGAGGCCCAGCTGTGAAGCAAGGCAGGCTGCTGCTGGTGTTAGGGCTTAGGCTTTTATTGATAGGTTTGGGGCTCCCTGGCCCAGCTGCAGCTTATTTTAGCGATTTTACTCCTGAGCAAGGAAAGGCCATTCATACGCAAAAGCTGCTGCATGCAGCTTGGCTGGGGCTGTAAATTGGATGAGGTGGGGTCTTAGGGAGTCACCAGGGTGGAGCAAACAAAAATGGCTGCCAGTAAGCCCTGCAACTGGGGAGGTCCCAGCATGGGACAATGATTGCTGAAAGCACCTCCTTCTGGGAGAAAGTTGCCCTCAAGTTCCTGCCCTGATGCCAGACAGTTCTGTTCTTCCTTGTGTGTGACTGTGTCTCCCAGAGTCTTGCCGTGTTGCTGGAGTTCAGAGGAAGCAGGACCTTGTAAGTTCAGTTTGTGTTCTGGCCTTTTAAGAGGAACAGCTGGGTCTCCAGCAGCCTCTGTGTCACTGAGCCTGTAATTATACTCCTGTAAAGATTCCCAACTCTGGGACCCTGGACTGGGGGTCTGGTGTGGGGCTGGGACCTCTTGTTCTTCCGGGTGGTTTCCACAGAAATGATCTCCCTCTTCATTAAAAAAGCAGCACATATGGGTGTCTGACCAGCCCGCTCCATACCTCTGCACCTCTTACTGGTCTCAGTTGTGCTTTCTTCTTTATTTCTCTAGCAGTTCTGGATGATGGTTGTTCTGTATTTTAGTTGTAATTTTGATATGGTTGTGGGAGGTAGCGAGTATGGGTGTCAGCTATGCTTCTATCTCCTGAGAAAAACCCTCAGTTGACTCTTGAATAATATGGAGCTAGGGCACTGACACTCCTCTCCAAACCCCACTCTCAGCAGTCAAAAATCCTTGTATAAGTTTTGACTCTACAGTCAGTCCTCCACATCCCCAGGTTCCAACCAATTAAAAGTAGTATTTTCCATAGTGTCTGGGAGTTCACAGTTGGGAACTGCTGTTGGGATGTAAAAATACAGTTCCATTGATGGATCCACAGTTGGTTGAATCAGCTGATGCAAAACCCAGGTGAAGTGCGACTGTTTTGAAAAAAAAAAAAATTGCGCTAAGTGGACCCATGCAGTTCAAATCCCTGATATTTAAGAAAAGCCAAAATGAAACAGTTGCTTATCCTGATATCAACATGGAAAACAAGATAAAGGGAGCTTTAATGTAAAGATCCTTAAGAGCTTGAATCAATTTCCTGTTTTTCATTATTAGATCTAAGTACATTGTAGACATAGCCTTTCACACTCAATTTGATCCAGATAGTGTTAAGTAGAGTGAAGAAGGTAAAAAAAAAAAATCTAATTTGGTTGAGTACAAAGACCAAATGAATTGTGTAATCCTGATATTTTTATTACACTTTGTACAGTAATGTGAGAATGTGAGTTGAGATTTAGATATCAAGAGATAAGGATTTGGGCCTTGCTTTTGCCTTACAGAATTAAATAAAGTTTCCAACCCTAGTCCTTCTATAATGAGGCTGATAATATATTCTGCCCAGCATCCTGCAGTGATATTTGAAGGATGCTGTGAATCATGAACTTTTGAACTAGGGATGGAGACTCTCTGAGCCTCATTGTTACTGTCACTGTTAGCTGGAGATGCCAGTAAAAACACCATCTCATGAACTACACATCCCCTGGATCTTTCTGCTGTGAAGAATTGGGAAATCAGTCAGACATTCTATTAGTTGTGTGAAATATCTGTCTTGAAGAACCCTGCTGTTTAAATTATAGGGCCTCAGTGCAAGATCCAGACATCTTTACATTGAGCTGTGTGTTAGGGCCAACATGTTGAAATCTTTTGACTTACTGAAAACACAGCTCCAAGTTATACTCAGTGAGATAATAGTTTTCTTCATCGTGATGCACTGTGTGTTGCCCTTTAAGTGTTGCACCTGGGCCATCTGTCTGCAGTTTCTTCTGCTGGTCCCACTTGGAAATTCCAAGATGGTATACATCTCCTGAATTGTTTCTTGACAGACAAGAATACCACAACAGGCTCTGGTCTCCTGAAGCAGAAAACAGTCCTGTAGGCAATTATAATTTACTGCATCCCGAGTCTCTGTAAACCTTTGATAGAAATATCTGTACATTTTGTCATTTTCATAATTTCTCCACCTGCCAGATTTTAACTTATAAGCTAAATATATGCATCTGACTGGATAGAAATGTAGCAACAGTATACAGTCTAGGGTTTTTAAGAATGTGTTAGAAAAGGTGCTGATGGCTGTGGTAATAAAATAAGAGTGAAAAACTGCTTACTTATCCATTTTATGTGGTTTCTAACACTCTGTGCTTCCAAGTAAATACAACAGAGCACTCAGCTTTTATTAGGAGACCATTTGGCTTGTGATTAATCATATAGTATCATTAAGCATTCATTAGTCAATACAACCAAGGCAATAGCCCTCATGACCAAGCCACACAAGTATGTTTATAAAAACAGGTCATTTTAGAATATGAAGGCCCCTTAAAAAAAGAACAATGTCAGGTTTTAAATGACATCATGTCTGAAAAAATGCTAATTATCATCATGATAGTGATGGGCTTGATTCTTGCTCCCAAGTCTCAGAAAATATTCATATATAAATCTATCACCTCCCACTTCCTCAAAGTCTACCACAAACATCAGTTAAATTGGCCCAGAGGCAGATGTTCTGGAGAAAAAAGCCAGAAGTAGAAGAACTTGATCCTTCTCCTTAGTTCAATAATAAAGTAAGCCATGTTCCTCTCCCTGCCCCAGTCCTGGAGAAGAATGAAGAGGAGGTGGAGAGAAACTGGAAGAGCTGCTCTAGGTGAAATTCCTTTACAGGAAAACATAAGGCCTAGATAAGTGTCTCTCCAATAACCACAGAGCAGAGCAGACAAAGAAGAGGCAGGACAGTAATGTGATGCTGACCCCATTTGCCTTTGGGCTCCTGTACAATCACCCCAGAACTCCACAATAGGTCCTCACACTATCATGTATAATTCTTCCTAGCTTTTGGTTTTTTGTGTCTCATGCTTGTCCTCTTCTTTAGCTCACGAACTCTGTGAAGAGTCATCATAGTATCCCCAGTCCTTAACTCCATGCCTGGCAAGCTGTGCAGATGGGGCTGAGAAGATAATGGTTTTTTCCTCCATTTACCCTCCATCACATTCTTAGAAATGGCCCTACATCACAAGTGATAATTGGATAGTAAAATTTCATTTCTCCACCTACCTAGATATGACCTTGGGTTGTCATTTAGCGTTTGCTTTTTAACCCATAGAACACTTAAGATACCTCCTGGCTTTAAAATCCTTACAGTCTAAATATCAAACATGGCCTTCCATATATTTCAATATTAGTCAATTGGAACTTGTTCTTCAGTGAGTTTAGTAGGTCAAAACCAATTTTTTTTCTTCATATTCCTTTAGGAGGAAATACATGAACATCTACTGTAGTACTTATGCTCTTAGAAAATAAACAAGGGGAGTGACAGTTTTACTCTATGGACTCAGAACTTTAGAATTATCAATAATGTTAATGATTGCATCAAGAACACTCTCAAAAATCTTTTAGTAGAGGATTTAAAAAATTTGATTTTAGAGAAGAAGAGAGGGGTAGAGGGGAGAGAGAGAAACATTGATGTGAGAGAGAAACATGGATCAATTGTCTCCTGTAAACCCAGAATCAAACCCACAACTTAGTAATATGCTCTGATCAGGATTTGAACCTGCTGTCTTTTTGATATACAACAGGATGATGATCAATCAACTGAGCTACCCAGACGGGCAGTAGCGGATTTCCTTCTAGAATCCTCAGTTGGCATATTAGAGAATTATCCTTTCAGATCACAGAGGCTGGATCTGATTTTGCTGAATTTCTTCCTGAGTAGTTATTATTTCCTCCTACCTTCACCTCATTCTTCTCTACTTCCTCCCTCCTCTCTTTTTCCTTCTTCTTCTCTTTTTCTGTTATCATTAAATCTGAGGGCTTTAGTCACTTCATTCATTGCAAAGTCACACTTTGCTTATTTTTTGGCACACCTGTTACTTGTATAAGTTACTTGTGGACTGCTTGAGCCTTGCTAATGTTTCCATTTCTTCCTTTGAAAACATGGTTATCCCTTGTCCCTTACAGAGAGCTTCATTGCCTGCAGAAACCTCATCCCTGTAATTCTAGGAGCCTTTTACTTCCCTGGGTACTTCAGACCTGAATTTTGGCCAACTGTGTCTTACAAAGTCAGCAGGTTTCCTCCAAATATTATCATTAAGTGTTTCCTGTGTGAAACCCTGTCCTTTCCAATGTACTTGGAAGAAGGAAATAGCAAAAACAACGTGGGTATTTATATAGGATCTTTTCTTCTTACAGCCAACTGCTTGTGAATCCTTAGACAGTTTCAGTGAGAGTAAGAAAACTGCTGATGGTGCTGGGCAAATAGAGGTTAAGATGTTTGAAGTCTGTTCTAATGTTCCAAAGGGAGTGATCAGACTTGCGTGACCTCTACAAAGCCTTTTGAATGAATTCCCCTATGTCAGGGAACTTGAATAAGTTTCAGGAATTCAAGGCATTACTTTGCCCTTTGTTTAGTGGAGAAGTACAAAGCATACAAATTACCACCTAGGTCTTCAGTCAGTGATTGGCAAGGAGCCTATAGTTCTGGAGGGAGCTTAGTCCTGGGAAGAGTTGAGGTAGGGATGGAAAACTGACAAATGATAATTATTCCCCAGGTCTTAGATGTCTGAAACGGGAGGGTGGGGAGGTTCTTGGAGAAGGAGTAATAATTTTGAGTGGGCATGATGGGTAAAGAAAGGACCAGGAAAAATTTGAAAAGGAACTTTGGATTTAAGATATTATTAGAAAAATAAAATGTTGACATAAAGTAGTGTTGTCTTGTTGAAACTTAAGAAACTCTTAGAAGATTCAAGAGAAAAAAATTTGGGTTTCATTTTATTTCCATGAATTACATAATTTTCTTTTGTTTTCTAAAACTTTTATATTAGTAAAAAAGATATGTTTATTGAGCTATATTTATTAGATAATCCTTTTGCCCTGTTTCTAATATTCTATTTACATTTAGAATAGTTTTGAAATTTTTTAACATGCTTGACTTTTCTCTTTTCTGAGTACATAATTTTTGCCCTAATTGTCTTCAGATATCTATTCACTTAAAAGGAGATGAAGATTTATTATGATAGGAATGTAAATAGAATGACCTGTGAAATCATTAAGCTTTTGACATGCAAAATAGTATTATGCAGTAAGACAATTTCCTTTTATCAGATCATTGTTGGAGAAGGTTTTCTAAACTGTATTTTCCCCTTTTATCACCTTCCAGTCTGTGAAAAATTACCTCATATTCTCCAGCAGTATAGAAAAAATACCCCTCTGGGCCAGATGGTAGGATTCAAAGAGAAGAACATAATAGAGGGGAAAATGGATCCCCTGTAGAGCTGGGTGAGATGTGAAATGGGCAAAATCACACCTTAGTTACTTTTTGGCACACCTGTTACTTGTGTCAGTTATTTGTGGGTTCTTGCAGCCTTGCTAATGTTTCCATTTTTTCCCTTTGAAAGCATGGTTATCCCTGGTTCCCTACTGAGAGCTTCATTGCCTGCAGAAACCTCATCCCTGTAGGCAACGAGGAATGCACAGCTTCCAGGTTCCTGTGTGCTGGTTTCCTTCCCATGGTTAGCATGTTAAGAGAAACTCTTACATGAGGACTCTGGAAAAGAGACTGCTTCTTGTGGGTTAGCCACCTGTAACTTGGTTCTTGTGATCATTGCATAGCTGAGGGGGTGGATGAAGAGCTTTCCTGGGGCGTGGTTCCTTGTGAGTGAGAAGATGAAGTGAGGGCTGCAGAGAATACTGGCTGGCCTGGTCTGCATGCCCGTCTTGGTCAGCCTTTACAGAAGACTAATGAGTCAGTGGGAGCTAAGACAAGTCTCAGTGCAGGAGCTCCTCAGGAGCATTTCATGCTCACAAAGAGTGGCATCTCACAATCAGCATGCTGTGCAGCATCGTTGCTGTAGAGACCACAGAAGCAAGAGGATACTAATGCCCAGACTCAGGTCCTTCCCCCACCATGAAGTCATGTGAATAACCCTCTGTTTACACACCCACACACTGGCTACTTGAAAGTCTGTGTGTATGTGTGTGTTTTCTGGGAGACAATGAGCACTACCAAAGGGTCTATTAAAATCATGAGGTTAGATTAAGTTTAAACTATATTGAATCTCCTCTTGCACCTACTCCTTCCCTTATTCCCTCCCCCCACCCCTCTATTTTTTGTAATCCTCACCTGAGGATATTTCCCCATTGATTTTTTTAGAGAGATTGGAAGGGAGAGGAGAGACTGAGAGAAACATTGATGTGAGAGAGATACATTGATGGCCTCCCGCATGCACCCCAACCAGAGCCTGGGGTCGAACCTGCAACTGAGCTACATGCTCTTTACTGGAATTGAGCCCTGGATCCTTCAGTCCAAGGGCCGACGCTCTATCCACTGAACCTAACTGGCTAGGGTAGTGGTCGGCAAACACATTAGTCAACAGAGCCAAATATCAACAGTACAACGATTGAAATTTCTTTTGAGAGCCGAAAACTGACTTCTGCGCGTGGGCCACAAAGTTTCAGTCCCATTGAAAGTGTGTGCCCGCACGTGGAATTTTGTGGAAGAGTCACACTCAAGGGACCAAAGAGCCGCATGTGGCTCGTGAGCCACAGTTTGCCGACTACTGAGCTAGGGCCCTCCCTTTCTTCCTTTCTTCCAGTTAACTAGTGGTGGGCTTTGGAGGAAAACCAGATTTAATTTTTGTGCCCCCTCTTGTGGGCCAGAACTCCCATCTCGTCTCAGTTATAAACCTCTCTTTCTTTAGGTGTTCTAATGCCACCTTTATGCCTTCTGCCTATGAAAACATCTAATAAACTAGTCAGCAGTAAAGTGATACGAATAATATTTTACTTCTTTTAGAAATATTCTCATTTAAAATAAGTCCAGGGAAGGTCCAATGCTTAAAAAAAAAAAAGCAATAGGAGACTTTTAGGCTCCTCGGGTCAATTGAGCAAAAATTTAGGGGGTGATTTTTCTCTCAGAGCTCAACACACAGGCCTGTGATGAGATGGGGATTGAAGTACCTTATAAAATGACAGTTATCCATTCCAGACCACAGGAATCCCCATTATTTCTAAAGTTTTCTTTTTCTGTAAAATGCAAGGTATTTGTCTGGGCAACTGTACGCTGGAGTAGGTCAGCGTCAGCCAGCTGTCAGGGAACAGGTGCCAAGTGTGAAGCAGGGAAGGAAAGGATCTGATCAGAAGAGACAGGGCTGGCCTTGGTCTTCACCCTGAGGGTTTGCAGCACATCTCACATGAGGTGTAAGCAAGATTGCCTAGTGCTGCCTTCCTACTGAGAAGCAAAAACCTATGTCATCAATCTGGGAGTGGGTGAAGGGAGAGGAAGAGGTTGGAATTGTGGGGGGATACATCTTCAGATATCATGAGCTATTTCCCAAGTAAAGTCTGGAGAAATTTGTGATGGTGTGAATCATGGCTCATTTTCACAAAGTGCAAGTCTGCATCTGCTATTTGGCCTTGGTTGAGTGTGAAAAATGAATCTGAGCCTCATGAGTAAAATGGCGATGATGAATGTAAAAAGCAGAGTAGGAATGGGATGTTATAGGAAGAATAAAGTGGATTGTTAAATATTTTTTGTACTAAAGGTGTAAACAGGTGTTCTGTCTAGAATGCATGGAATTTCCAGGTTATAATGAAGAAGAATTACACATTATGGAAAAAGGACAAAGAGGTCACAGCAGGTTTTAAAAGCAGTCTGAGGCAAAATAACTTTAAGAGATTAGCATATTGCAAAAAAAGTGCCTTTTCATGGAAGTTATATATTACATAATTAGCACAGACTTAGGACAGCTGGCCTAGAAAAATGATTGTGTGATTGTGTAAAGTCAGGATAAAAGACCTGGGTTTAAATTCTAGCTCAGCCTCTTTTACTGACTGAATGACTAAGGGCAAATACCTAAAGTCTCCCTGAGACATTCTTATTTGCAAAAACAGTTTTAACATTTATTATTATAAAGTATTTATTAGACTCTCAGATTTTAATTTATACCATTGACTAGAGGATCATGAGTGACCCAGGATGAAATCTTTCACCCTATTCTGCTTGCATTCATGTTAGAGCACTAGGTCTGGTATGGTCTGTTTCCTTATCACACATGCACACATGCACAGTTATAGGGCTATAAAGGAGTTGAAGAAGTTCCAGAGAACTGAATTGAGAAATTACTACAGTTGATAAGTGCTATGAAGAACAATAGAGCAGAAAAGAGGAATAGGAAGTATTGGTGGGGGAAGAGAGGTTATAATTTTAAGTAGTGGCTTTTAAGAAAATTCCTGAAGGAGACAAAGGATTGAACCATGTTGGGGAATAGTTGTGGAAAACATGATGTAGGAAGAGGAATTACAATTGCAAAGGTCCTGGAGTGTTCCAGGAACAATAATGAGCTCTATGCATCAGAAGTGAGTGGACAAGGCCAATTGGACATAGTAAGATAGGAGAGCTTAGAGAGGACCAAATCCGCTGAGGCCTTGCAGGCCATTCGAAGGATTTTGGTTTTCCTTGTCACTGAAATGGAATGCTATTACAGGGTTTTGGTGGGCTCACTTATTTTTTAACAGGATCATTAGGACTTCTGCACCGAGGAAAGACTTTAAAGGGGCAAAGATGAGGATGGGCAAGAGAACTTGTTGCAACAGAGGATAGCACTTTGTAGTGAAACAGGAAGCCTGGCAGTTTGCACTCCATGGTAGCAGTACAGCGTGCTGACAGAGGGAAGGCATGGTATAAGAGAATGAATGATTTAAGCCAAGGCCACCGGAAGATGGAGTTGACGTGCACTGAAACAGGGAAGACTTTAGGAGGAGAATGTTTGAGAGGGAAGATCATGGACATGTTAAGTTTGAAATGCCTATTAGACATCTAAGTGGTTATTGAGTAGGTGTTTGGGTGTGTGACTCTGAAGTTTAGGGGGGATGTTCAGGCTAGAGTTATAAATTTGGGAATTATCAGTATATAGACAATATATAAAGCCATAAACCTGGATGAGATCATCCAAAACCAAGTGTAGAAAGAGAAGAGAAATGATCTGAGGATTCAACCCCAAAGTACATTAATATTAATACAGTGGGGATAAGAGGAGGAACCAGTAATGAAGACAGAGAAAAAATGGCCAGTGAGGTAAGAGGAAAGGTAGGTGAGTGTAGTTTGCCAGACACTAAGTGAATAAAATACTCATGTGGGGGATGGAGTAGAGAACTGTCCCAAATACTGCTGAAAGTCAAGTAAAAGCTGGCAATTGAGCACTGAATTTTAACAGCATGGAGCTAATCTGTGAACTAGGTGAGAAGTTTTGTGGGAATGGAAGTTGTAAAATAATAGAAAAAATATGTATTGGTTTTTGCCTGATTCCTGGCACAGAGCTCCCAAATATCCTTATAATTTTCCAAGTGCTAAGAATACTAGGAGCATCTTTTGTTCTAATATTTGAGCTGCTAACTTTCTTGGAATTTCCTGGGTGACAGGGATGTTTTTGTTCTAATGAGGCAACTATGGGTGGCTTCTGGATAGATCCTGGTTTGGAAGATTCTGGGTTGGGAAAAACATCTGAATATCAGGAGGGTGGTACACCCAACTCCATGGGGGCTAGCCAATTCTGCACTTAGGACCCTCCCAGACCTGACCTTTAACTGGCTGTTCATTTAATCCTTTATCATGTTCTTTAATAAGTTGGGAAACATAAGTAAATGTTTCCTTAAGTTTTGTGAGCTGTCCTAGAAAATGATCAAACCCAAGGAGGTTATGACAATCCCAATTTATAGCTGGTCGTAGGAAGTATACGTGACAACCTGGACTTCAATTAGCATCTGAAGTGGGAGGAGGGTACTCTTGTGGGACCCAATCTGTATCTTTGCAATCTGATGCTATCTCAAAAAGTAGTGTCAAAATTGAGTTAAATTGTAGGATTGTTGCAGGGGCGGTAAGGGGAGAGAGGGCACCACATACTTTTGGTGGCCAGAAATAGCATTGTGAATGTAGTTGTAGTGTGAGAGTAAAGGAGACACACAGGAGTAGTATGTTCTTCCTACTCAGTAGATAAAAAGGATGATTGGAGTGGACTCAAAGAACGAAAAGATGAATATTGAAGACACAAAACTCTTTTGAGGTATTTTGTTGTAAAAGGAAAGAGAGAAATGGAGCTAGAGTATATGTGAGACCAAGGAAAATTTGTTGTTTAAGATGGGAGAGATAGCAACACAGTTATGTGTTACTGGAATAGATTCAGTACAGAAGAAAAATAATTTTATGTAACAAAGAATTTATTTTATTATACAGGGAAGGGAAAAAGTAGGTCTCAATTGCCAGCTTTTACTTGACTTTCAGCAATATTTGAGAGTGCAGAACACAGTTTATTTTTATAGTATTATTTATTGATTATTGTACTATTTCCCATACAAAAGCTGTAAACCTCTTTTTGCCCAACCCTATAATTAAAGACAACAAACTTACAGTATCTCCAAACATAAATTAATGGATGGATACTCTACTATCATCCATTATGTTTATCCTTTCAAATCTCATCTTTAATAATTTTATCTTGAACAACTTATAGATGTATTTTTGAATTTCAATATTTCCAGGTAGAGAGAATTCATTAAGAAGGAAGGAAGGAAGGAAGGAAGAAAGGAAGGAAGGAAGGAAGGAAGGAAGGAATCTAGTGTACTTAAAAATTTTAGCCAGAAGAAAAATTTGATGGTATTGGAAAGAAATGGGAGAGTTATGAAGCAATGTTTTCAAATAAATGAGAGGACATGGAATCTAGTGCACAGATGGAGTGTTTGACCTTTGCTGGGATACTGAACAGCTTATCCAAAGTTACAGGAGAAGGCAGAACATCTGGACACAGATGCAGGTAGCTGGGTGGATATAAGCTTATAAAGACTTTTTTTATGATTATTTCTATTTTCTCAGAGAAACAAGGAGCTTGGACCTTATTTGAGAGATTGGAGGAGTGGAAAAGGTGGTGGCCAGAGAAAGAGAAAGGTTGCTGGGCAGCACTAATGGTCTTCTTAATGCCAGAGAATTGATCACTTTGGGCATTTGCTTTTCTCTGGCCTTATTCATTTGTGTGGATGCAGGCATGGTACACTGTTGAGATGAGCTGTAACTAAGAGTAGAAGTTTGCCAAATAAATATGGATAGTAAGAAAGGACAAAAGAATTTGAAAGTATATATGCAAAATACTGATTATAATCATTGATCATAAATTTTAAACTGTTCAAAATGAATAAGGGGATGATGCAGGTGGAGGATAATGAAGATGGTAGATCTATGAACTGCAGACCATGGTGCGTCAAAATCTTACAGAGCTGGGAATTGGAGTTAGCAAGAAGTAGAGAGCAATGATTGGTGACTTAAATGTTCGCTGTGGAGATCAGAATAAGGATTTTAGATTTTATTATTAATTGAAAAGAAGAAGAATGACAAAACAAGATCTGATTTATTCTTTAAAAAAAAATCTCACCCTAGGTGCTCTGTAGAGAATGGGTTATAGGTAGGTTGGTGAATGAGCAACAGTAGAAGGTGATGAAACCTGGAGAGATTTGGCATATATTTTAGAATGAAGTTGATAAAATTTGCTAATGAATTGGATGTGGAGGGTGAGCAAAAAGAGAGAATCAAATAGTATTAAATTTTTGGTAGAACCTCTAGTTGATAACTGGTGCTGTGATGCTGGGGCTGAAAAGGAGTTATTTTCTCTAGGTGGGAAGCAAGGGCTCTCTTTGGAAGATATTCAGCTTGAGATGTTTATTAAATACACAAGAAGAAATATCAAGTAGTGTGCCTACAAACCTGGAGCTTGAGAGAGAAGTCCGGACTGCAATGTGAAGGGGAGGAAGAGCCTGGCATTTCAATCAGTGCGTCTTCAGGAGCTCACTCAAAAATTGATACTTGAAAGAGAAAAAAATGTTCTGTTAGTTCATCAATGAGCATGGGGGCAAACACACACACAAAAAGAATATATTTTACACAAATAAAAAGCCAGGTTAATAAGCAATTAATTTGTTTTTCAAGGATAACAGATTATCTATTCTTTAATTCCTCTAGGAAGAGAAAACAAAACCATCCTTCTGGATACTGGGCAGCTGGGAAAACTACTTTGTGCATCCTGAGCTCCTCCCATCCTCTGAGCAACCCCTGCTTTAACCAGGCCAGACCATTACTACTGTTTCTAGGAGCTAACACATTCTAGTGTTTGCTAAGTGAATTGATATTTCTTCTCATATTGATGTGTTTACTATTTTGCCCAACAACGTAGAAGCATGAAGACAAAGGTAATAATCTTAGATCCTCAAAGATGTAAATAACCTGTAAATAGTGCTGTTAAGATAGTAAGGAAATTAGAAATTTTAATTTATGATTGAAGAACATCTGCAATAATGGTCACTAATGCACATGGAAAACTGAAGAATCCTTAACTTGTCTAGAATTATTTATTAACTGAGAAGTTTTCCATATAAACGCATTGCTCCCTGCCCACATAGCAAATTTACAGCTTTATATTTTTTGAGTGTTTCTTTGGTAACCAACAAGTATACCAATCAAATGTGCTTTTGTGGTTAGGTAATGATTTTACTCCAAGGATCTCTAAGAATTTTAGTGATGGATCAACATTTGAGCCCCTATATGGTATACAGCAAAGAGAGGGGTAATGAGAGAAAAGATACATTTTGTAGTATTCCAAAATGAATTAAAGCCAGAGAACAAAAAAAAAAAATCTCAGAGCATAAGCAGCTATAGCTAAAAACTGAAAAATGTGTGCTTACTATAGTTATCTGCTTTGCAATATAATGTTCCTTTTCCTTCTCTTCTTCCCCTATGCTTTCCTCTTCCTCATTCCTTTTCTTTCCTCTTCCTCATTCTCTTTTCTCTTCTCTTCTCTTCTCTTCTCTTCTCTTCTCTTCTCTTCTCTTTATTTCTTTTTTATTTGCCAGAACTTTTCCTGGTCAGAACCATCTATGCATGGATTTAGTAGTGGTTGTTTCCTGTTTTTTGTTTGTTTTTGTGTTTTTACAAGAGACTCCCTTTTGTTTCATGGTTTTAGCTATGCAGATAACTCAACTCAACAAATAACTGCTTTGTACTTACTAGGTATTAGATATTGGGCATGAGCTGTTATGAAAGAAAACATGTAGAAATATCATTTTTTTAAAATGCAGTAAGTTCTATAACAGGGAGAAAGGAGTTATAGCATAATGGTTGAGTATGGACTTCAGAGCCAGTCTGTGTGACCCTAGTATATGATGTTGGGCAAGCTGCTTAACCTCTGTGTACAGTGTTACAAACTGAATTGTGTCCCCTTAAAATGCATATATGGAAGTCCTAACCCACAGTATCTCAGAATGTGACTGTATTTGGAGACAGGGCCTTTAAAGGCACAATTATGGTAAAAAGTGGCCCTATGAATGGGTGCCAATCCAATCCAATTAGTGTCTTTGTAAGAAGAGAAAATTTGGACACAGATGTGTGCACACCAAAGAATGACCATGTGGAGACACTGGGAAGAAATGACCATCTACAAGCCAAGGAGAAAGGACTTAAAAGAAAGCAACCCTGCCAAAACCTTAATGTTGGACTTACAGCCCTTAGAACTGTGAGAAAATAAGTCTGTTTTAAAAAGCACACTGTGGCATTCTGTTATGGTAACCTGTGATGAACTTTTTTCAACACCATACACATGGTATTAACATACCATGTCAACAGTATTCCTTGGAAATAAATTAGGATGTCTTTAGCTGAAAATGAAAAGACAAATTTAATAGCAAAATGTTGGGAAACAAGGTGTTTCCAGGTTTGGTCATTTCATTGGTTCAACAATGTTATGAGGCATCCATGCGTTTTATAGTTTTCTATTCTGCCATCCCCAGTTACTTGGGTCCTTATGCTAGCCCTCCTCAAAGTCCGACATTGTGATCTCATCTATTATTTCCCAAGGGCTTCATCTTCATACACCATCACATTGAGAGATAGAGCTTTACCAGAGGAATTTTTTTTGGGTAAAACATTCAGTTGATAATAATACTTTAGACATTTTTATCAAACTAATGAGTATGATGAGATTGGATGGTTAAAAATGTTACTAGGAATCTTTCCTTTTTATTATTTCCTCCCTAAATTTGTTGGCTCTTTATTTCTCTTGGTTGAAATCATTATCAGGCAGGCTCTTCTCTTGTGCTGGCAAAGAGCCCTCCTGCAGCCAAGGCTTGCTTGGTTCTGGCATATGTCATCTTTAAAAGAGAAAGTGGCTATTTCTTGATGGTTAATATACTGCAGATTTTGATTGCCCTAGACTGTGTCACATGCCCATCCCCACATTAATAACTAGGGAATGTGTCACTCTGATTGGCTGGCCCATGGTTCTATGTCTATTCTGGAGCTAAAGAGCCTTGTGGATCTTTGTTTTTTAAGTATATTTTATTGATTTTTTTTTACAGAGAAGAAGGGGACAGGGATAGAGAGAAACATTGATCATCTGCTTCCATTGTGCCTGCAACCAAGGTACATTCCCTTTACTGGAATCAAACATGGGACTTTTTAGTCTGCAGGCTGATGCTCTATCTACTGAGCCAAACCAGTTAGGGCAAGCCTGGTCAATCTTATAAAACCATGTGGATTTGGTGGAGTGGGATCAGGTGTGGTGGAGGAATTCTTCAAAAGCATTGTAAGAGTTCAATTAACAGACAAAAGAGGAAATGCATACACAGCCCCCTAAGAAGTCTTTGTTTCTTCCTCTGCTCTTCCTACAATTGGTACATTCCTTAATTAAAGTCAGTATTCCATTAACATTGTGTTAGTGCTATCTGATTTTCCCTGTGATTATAAATTTTGTGGAGGCAGAATGTGTTTATTTTCATCTTCCTATCTCCACTGCTTAGCATAATTCTCAGTTCATAATAGTGCCTAACAAATATTCATTTCTGGTCATATCCATTTAATTTTATCTAGTTAATTGCACTCTCGCTTGAGGCTTCATTGTCCATGAACACTATGTTTTTTCCCTTCAAGTAAATCCTTCTCAGGTATCTCTCTCTCTCTCTCTCTCTCTCTCTTTTTTTTTAAAGAAAAAGCTCCTTTTTAAACAAAATTAATTATTTATATTTTACTGAAGTTTTTTTTCTCCTTTCCCTTTCAAGTTTCTTGAAACAGGAGTTAAGACTGCCTGGTTTCTGCTCTTTCTGCCACGAACTGATAAAATCCTAGCTTTTTCTTCATTGTTACCTATTACATTCTTGTAAAATCCACCTGCCACTTACCAGCCTTGGTCCTTACCTGTACCATAGCACCTGGTTTGGCTCTCATTGCTCTATGCATATTCATGATTCACCTCCTTAATCTTTGATTACTTGTTATCACAGCACTCTGAGTCTATATAATGTGATAGGCACCATGGAAGTAAAGAGGAATGATCTTTCCATCAGCAGCTCTTAAACTAGTTGCTCATTTCCCATTTCCAATGATACTTAAACCTGGAGGGTTAAAATGTTCTAATAGAATTTTGTATTTCCAGATGTCCTTGCCAGTTCATTCAACCATTCAAGACACTGGTAAACATTTATTACACTAGAGTTGCTCCTTTGCTCAGTGGCTTCCTTCAGTGGCTCCCTATTGCCTGCTAAATAGGATTCAAACTCCACTGGGGAGGAGAACATGGGCTCCTTTGTTAGCCCTCTACCCCTCAAACTCTGATCTCTGACAGTTTTACCTCTTTTTGCTTCCCCCACAGTATGCTCTCTTTCTGGTACCCTTGAATGGCTCCTCCTTAAACACTTGCTTTCTAAACTTTGCACTTTTGATTATGACATTAATTCTACACATAATATGCAGGAAGTGTTTCCTTCACACTTTTGCATTTTGAGGTACTTCTAACCAATTCCAACTCTCTTAAAAAATGCCTTCCTGGACCTCCCATGTAGAAGTGACTACTCCTGCCTCTCACTGCCAATAGGACTTAGTTATGCTAATCTGTGGTTTTAGAAACCAAGAGGATCTGCATTTAGAATTTAACCCAGATCCCAGGTGCTCAGTATCTGCCAGATTATAGGTTTTCACTCAATAAGTACGAGACTAGTGAATGAATAAATAACTTCTGTAAAATGAGCCCCACAGGATTATAACATATTTGTCCAACAATGCCTCCATTGGCTTTTAGAACCCAATGTGGAACTTGTCCATGTTTTACCCAATTGTTGTGCCAGAAATAACACAGGCTTCAGCTACCACTGAATGATTCTTGATTGACTAACAGATATGATAAGGAATATCGCAAGCAGGGGGAGCAGGAATGAGCAGATCAGCTCCATTTCTCTGAATTCATCACCTTCTATGGAAGGGAGTTTTTCAAGTAAAAAGAAATCCTGCCAGGTAACCATCCATTTTGAAGTGCTGGTTATTTAACCATCTGCCCCTTTATCTCTACTACTTAGGTAAGCATGTAAACAGAATTAATCAAAGCAGTGTGGTTATGTATGGGCATCACTTTCACCTGTAGGGTCCACTCAAGCACTCCTAGATACTAAATTGATTATTTAAAGGATAGCTTTAATTAAAAGGGATGATTTGACAGTAAGCGAATCGACTAAGGCTTGCACTTTAATACAATAAACCAGAGGCATATTATAGAGATGTCAGTTTAGTTTTAAATCATTAATCCCTTCTCATCAGGGAATTTATAGTAGTTATCTGGCTCCTATTATTAATGGAATAAACTCTGTTGGATAAGCCAGTGTTTCAAAGCTGCTTTTCTGACCTGTGTATCTTTTTCTATTGTTATTACCTTCTCTGTATTGGAGAGTGCTTTTAGACTCCTTTTGAGCTCCATTCAATTTCTATTCAATATCAGTTCTTTTAACAAGGCTCCGCTGTCTTTGCTGTGACTCCTCAGACATTCATGGTCCCTTTGTCCTGTACTTTTCATTTCTGCTTGACTTTTCCTGCATGGAAGTCTCCCTTTCTTCCTGCTCTGTGCCCTGCACTACAATAAAATCTCTGCACATTTATTTTCCCAACAGGCAGCACTTTTAAAAACTTCACACACCGTTGTCTTATTTTTTCATCTGCTTTTCAGTTCAAAGCCTATTGCTCTTTTTCTGTTAATAACCACACTTAATTTATGCTGACAGCATCCACATTGAAGCTTACACACTCCATGCATCCCTGCCATCCTTCAGTTTATTCCTGACTCTCTAATGGTGAAAAGATTTACTTTTTTTCCCTGAGGAAATCCTAGTTTTTTGGAAGCAAGATTGGTATTTGACAGAAGATCTCAAGGATCTCATGCTCCCAGGAGACAAACAAGTAAATAAACAGACACATACAAACTTCTTTTTTAGTGGCATTTTAAATGTATTATTTTCCTTTATTTACAGCATCCCAAAGTTGCAGCAAAATCATTGTAAACATATATAATTAAAAAGAAGTAGACTTCCTTCCTCTGAAGGTTGTGAGCACTCTTTATTCCCTTCAAGCTCTTCATGTGACTTATAGCATTCAATGTTATAAGTTTATGCACCATTTTTACTGTGCTTAACATAGATAATGCTTACTCCTCAATTATGTTGTGAATGCTTCTTTTGTCTTTAACAAACCATTACTTGTGAAGTTTTATATTTAAACCCATCAATTTAGTCTTTGTGAATCAGGTCAATGGCTTTAAAATATTTATGAGGAAAAAACTAGTCCCCTTTCATCAGCAGCACGGACTATTCAGATTTCCTCCTGGTCAAAAACCATAGGAAACCATTCTAAAGTATGGTAAGAAAAGAATAAATGAGCAAATGCTGACATGCAGGAAGAAAAGCTGCCAAAGCATTTCATTCCAATCTTTTTGAGTAATTTAGAAACTGTTAGTTTTGTAGGGCTGCTGTAACAAAGTGCCAGAAATTAGGTGGCTTAAATGAGAGAAATTTAATGTCTATTTATTTTTTCTTTTTCAGAAAAACTGTCCATCAAATTCAAATACGTACTCATTGGTTAATGTGGATATCATTTCACTAACCGTCTCCATTTGTCACTTGGATCCAAATTGACCAAAGAGGGAAAAAGCCTATTAACACATTTCTTTAAAGAAAAAAAATCAGTATTTTACTTATTTTTGACAATTGAATCAAAGGATTTAGACATATTTCAAATGAGCAGAAAAGGCTTTAATGCCTTTATAGGATAGGAAGGCAGACATACTATCCTGGGAAGACTACACAAAAGACCAGGAGAGAAACTACAGAATATGTGGTCTCAATCTTGTCAGATCAGAAAAGAGCAGCAGCTTGTCTATTAATTTCATTTCTCTCAGCCTGGGTCACCTCCCACAAGCGTTATAATAATAGGGAATCTAAAACCACCTTCTGAGCAGTGGTTTTCTTCAGATATACTAATTTATTAGAGCTGATTTAGAAAGTCTAACATGGGAGGAGTGATATATTACTTAAACCAGGTTGCAAACAACCAGAATAATGAACCTTACATCCTATCTAATAAAAGAGCAATATGCAAATTGACAGTATCTCTACTACAACCATAAGCCACACCCACTGGCCAATCAGGAGCAAGTATGCAAATTAACCTAACCAAGATGGCGGTGGCCACAGAGAGAGCAGGAGGCTTGGGTTTTCCTGACAATGGAGGAAGCCAAGCTTCCCTGTCGCCATGGCCGGCCCAGGCTTACACTCAAGACTACAAAGTTGCAATTATAGAAGATAAATAAATCCCAACAAAAATGGCCGCAGCCATGGAGTGAGCAGGAGGCTTGACTCTGCTCAAGGTACAAAGTTTTAACTATAGAAGATAAATAAACCCCAGATACCAGGGCCTCTGCTTGGGTTGCTGGGGTGGCGTGGATGGTCTGCAAACCACCACAGGACACCCCACACCTCAAAGAAACCCCCACCCTGATCTGGGACACTCTTCAGTGCAAACCAGCTGGCCCCTACCTGTGCACCAGGCCTCTATCCTATCTAATCTTATATAAGAATAAAAGAATAATATGCAAATCGACTATCACTCCAACACACAATATGGCTGCCCCCATGTGGACACAAGACGGCCAGTAGGGAGGGCAGTTGGGAGGGACCATGACTGCAAGGGAGGGCAGTTGTGAGCAATCAGGCCTGAAAGGGAGAGCAGTTGGGGGTGACCAGGTCAGCAGAGGAGGGCAGTTAGGAGTGACCAGACCAGCAGGGGAAGGCAGTTAGGGGTGACCAGGCCAGCAGGGGAGGGCAGTTAGGGGTGATTAGGACTGCAGGGAAGGGCAGTTAGGGACAATCAGGCTCTCAGGGGAGCAGTTAGTCATCAATCAGGCTGGAAGGGGAGTGGTTAGGGGGTGATCAGGTTGGCAGACAGAAGTGGTTAGGGACAATCTGGAAGGCAAGCAAGCAAGCAGTTGGGAGCCAGTAGTCCTGGATTGTGAGAGGGATGTCCGACTGCCCGTTTAGGCCCAATCCTACCTGGATTGGTCGGGCCTAAACAGGCAGTCAGACATCCCTTGAGGGGTCCCAGATTGGAGAGAAAGCAGGCTGGGCTGAGGGACACTCCCACCCCACTGTGCACGAATTTTGTGCACTGGGCCTCTAGTTAAATCATAAACAGGGTGAAGTAAGCAGACAGGCATGGCACTCACAGAAAAGGTATTTTCAGTCATATGGTCTTACCACAGTGTACTTGCTGTTCATGATACTAAACAAATATGAATTTTAATAAATGTCTTTTAATGTGTGTATGAAATACAGTAGGCATTCAACTCTTTGTTGAATGAAAATTATATGTATGAAGAAAAAAAATCGGTCTCATATTTTCAGAAACATAGTTTATCAGCCAGTCATTTTGAACTTTTGGGTTAGATAAGTCTTTGTTGTGAAGGACTGTGCTGTATATTGTATCATATTTAGCAGCATCCTTTGACCCTAGACCCACCAGATACCAGCAGTAACTCCCCTGTTGTGACAACTGAAAGTTTCTCCAGATGTTGGAAAATATCTCCTGGATGGCATATCTCCTTTGGTTGAGAATCACTGATGAGAAAGAATAATGAGCATAAATTTTACCTGCATAAATTTGTATTCTTCCTATTTTCAAGGCTAGTTTGTGGTTGGTTTGGGAGGAAAGGTTTAGTTTCATTTCAACTATTAATAAAATAATGTGTGTATATTAGTTTTTTATGGCTATTGTAACAAAGTGCCAGAAATTAGGTGGCTTAAATGAGAGAAATTTATTGTCTCAGAGTTGTGGAAGCTAGAAGTCTGAAATTAAGGTGTCAGCAGAGTTGGTTCTCCCTGAAGACTGTGAGGGAAAATTTGTTCCAAGCCTCTCCTGGTTTCTGGTAGCCTCAGCATCTCTTGGCTCATAGATGACACTCTCCCAATGTCTTCAGATCATCTCTCTTTGTGTTCCAGTTTTTCCTTTTTATAAGGATACTAGTCATAATGACTCTGTAAAGACCCTATCTCCTAATTGGTCACATTCTGAGGCATGGGAGATTAGGGCTCCAATAAACCTTTTTGGGGGGAAGGGGTAGGGAGTGAGACACAATTCAACCTATGACAGTATTCTTCCAACTATTGTGCATTTAGTGCCAGAAATGAGTCTGACATTTAACCATCAGCTGCTTTAGCTTCTACTCTTTGGTTCATGTTCCTGTCACATCTTTGCTGATTAGGAGACAAAAACAGTGGGAGGTATTTTATGTGAGTCTGTGTAGCACCCAGAAGAGAGCTTGGCAAGGTCTTATTTGAATGAAGAAGAAATGCTCCTTCCTGCAGAAAGGGAGGTTGTCTGTCACTTTAGTGCTAATCAATGTAGATTCACGTCCATAAAGTTGACTATCCCCTTAAATTAAACCAACATTTGACTTCTTTTGAGTATTTATTATTTATTAGTTTTATTTTAATTTTAACTGAAAACATTAACTGCACAAACTTTTATAAAACCAGTGGATAAAACTCATTTAAATAGAACAAAATAATATATGTTTATAATATAATGAATAATCTCTTCAATTCTCTTTTCTTCGAAGACTACAGTTTCTTGTAGAATATTCTTATGTGTAGAAAATGTGCTTATGTTATTTTCTTTGTTGTCTGACTTATCCTTTTGAAATTCTAAGCATGAACCAAGCCCTACCCCCATCTAATTTTCCCCTACCTTCCACAGACACTAAGAAATAAAGAGATGGGATGTGGATGGTATATTCTCAAACACAAAGATTTCAAATTTGTGTTTTGTATAGATAGAAATAACAGACATATGTTCAGGAATAGCAAAGAACCAAATTAGTAGGAGCAATCTGAAGGCATTTTTTTGGATATGCCATCACCCAAAGAGCCACAGACATTAGAGAATGCTGAGAACAGAGCAAGAGCAGTGAGATTGGCTGCGTAAATCCTCGGGAGGTCTGGACTGACTTGGATGTTGCTACGGAAGGCTGGACACTGTTGAGAAGTTCAAGAGCCAAGAGCCAAGTATAAGCAATGCCAGCAAGCCAGGCTCTTCTCAGAACCAGTATCATCTCTGACTCATGAGTTCCCACAGACCTTAACTGGAATGAAATGCTAGACAGGGACAGGTCCCATGGTGTGGAAAGAGCCTCCAAAACCTAAGCCAAGGAAGAGCAAACTGCCAGAATTCTTAGTTCTAACTGAATTGGCACAAAATGCAGAAACTAGAAAATACTAAATGAGAAGAAACCTGCAGCATTTAACTTAAGGTTCAGATATGAATGGGATCTCTTCATTTTCAAAGATAAAGCAACTGCTCTGGTGTCTACCAAATAGTGTATTGAGTTATTTCTTGAATTTGTGCTGAACCAGCCTCTTCCTGCTCTGTTGCTGTGCAAGTAATGGTGGCCATGGGTTAGCAGTGAGCAGAAAGAGAATTAGGGTCAATATCCTAGGGAAGGCTGGTTCACAGTTTAAGGAGACAACATTAATTTGCTGCTGCTGTAATGCACTTAGCTAGCACTATCAAAATCATTCATATTTTAAGCTTAAAACACACCTACTGTGAAAAGAAAATGTCTTATAACTTAGTAGGATTAGTGGAAAATTTTACCCAATAATTTTTAAAAAAATTAAACAGGAAAAATGTTACATTTAAACTTAATGTGAAGTTAACTTTGCAAATTGGATCTGTTTCCCTAACACATTTTTATTAATCTTTGTCTATACATATGCAATTATAGATTAGAGCAGTTGTGAACTTTGCTATCCTGCACTTTTAGAATACTAATGAGGAAGACTTATTTTGCTTTCTTTCAAAAATAATTTCTATGTTAAGCTCAAAATTTTAGAAGGGTTTATAATAGGCTATTGATAATTCATGTCCCACATGGCCTTATGTTATGTATTTTCTCCTCAAAAGCTTAGCTAGTATTATCAGCACAAAGAATCCTCCATGTTCAGTAGCTTTAACATGGAAATACTTAGTGCCCATTCATAACTTATTGAATTTTCTTTCTCTTGTAGACCTTCAGAATAATGTTAGATTTAGGAACACCAGTTTCTATAGGCCTCACACAGCCTAATCTGATTAAATGTCATCTGTGATAACCTTAAGAAAAATGGATGACTCAGGTATCTACTGGAAGCAACTCCTGTCTGAACCATTTTCATAGGTAGAATTCTAAGATGGCCACCAAATTCTAACACATCCTTCCCTGTAGCCCCCACCCAATAGTGGTACATATCCTATACAATCAACTCTGCTTGATTGTGGGTGGGACCTATGAATGATGGACTAGTCACTCCAATGGCTGTATTATGTTATATAAGACTTCATTTTCATAGCCTAGAGGGAGAGATTCAAAGCAGGATAAGTGTTGTTTTCTGGGAAGAAATAACATACTACTTTGTAGGGAGGGCCTCAATACAGGAAACCACGGGTAGCCTCCAGGAGCTTAAAATGGGTCTCAGGTGGCAGCCAGGATAAAAGATGGAATCTCAGTCCTATAACCACAAAGAGTGGAATTCTGCCAACAACCAGTGAGTCTAGAAGAATACCTAAGTTGCACATGAAATCAAAGGTGGACACTTTGTAGTTTTGTTATCCTGTAAGCAGAAGACCCAGTAAAAATGTGCTGGAGTACTCATTCTTGAGAACAGTGCGTTAATAACTTATTCTTGTTTTAAACTGCCACGCTTGTGATAATTTGTTCTGCAGCAATGAAGAACTACTGCAAAGTATTTTTACCTAGGATTCCATATTCTTTTCTGGATCCTATATATATGGACTTTGCGGTACACTGTCAGATAGAATATCTTAGATTAAATCTTGATTAAGAAAAATGTTATTACAGGGTATAACTCATTTTGTCTAAGAAAATGTGAAGTTGAATATTTAAAGCAGTGCAATATAAACATAGCTTAGTGTTTTGCAAAGCAGGATACTGACAGTTTCCATATATTTGAGAAATCTTTATATAAAATATTAGGTTACTTTTCTGACTTTGCTATAAGTTACTTTTAGTGGAAAGGAGAAGTGAAGATTAAGAAGAGGAAGATCTTATGTTGAAGATAAAATTATGGCAAAGATGTGTCTGTCAAGCAACTCTAAGGAAGATTATTCTCGTTTACCAGGGCCTGGGACAGGCTGGACGCTTGAGTTCTGGGGAAGGAAGCCTGAGAGCAGGTGAATGTGTCCTTGTGTTTTTATATAGCTCTAGCCTGGGCTCTTTGGGTTGGGGCTAAAGATGTATAAACATCTGTGCTCAGATGGAGAGGGGACCAGTGGAGAATTAGGCAAATATTTATCTGAATTCTTGGTAAAATCCATTCACAAGATGTTTTCCAACATTTTCTGTTTTTCAGAACATAAATGTTATTATCATGACTGCAGTGAGTCACCACCACCTATACATTAATGCTTTTTTAGTCTGCAATCTTAAGTAATTTATCTTGTCAAGGCCTTTGTTTCTTAACTGTGAAGTGTAGGTTGATCATATTTGCTTATGTTACTCCAGAGATACTAGTGAAGATACTAGTGAAAATAGTAAAGGAGTGAGTAGGTGAGTTGGTGGGAAAAGAATATTGATCTGATGGATGAAGAGTGGGAAATTGAAGGGAGCATCTATGATGAAAAAGTTGAATTTTGTATTTTGGCTGAGGAAACCATAAAGAGCTGAATGAGAAGATGCACTATATGTAGGTTATGGTGCAAATAGGAAAAAAGAATTGGATGATCATAGCAGAGTAATGGCAAGATGTGACTCATCAAGTTACAGACAGGAAACTGGTTTCCTCCAGGTAACAATGTCTTTATCTGGTGGAAGATAATGTTGGCAGAGGGGAAGAAGGCTCATTGGGAACTCGAGGAAGGAATTGCTGCAATCAGTAAATATTTTGGTGACAGGTCCTTATGTGGATATTTGAAAGGAAGGAAAGGTGAAGAAGCCTGGGCCTCAGGCTAATCATGACAAAAGTGCTCATTGTTTTAGAAAGGGAAAGTGATAATGGTAAGTGGAGATCTGCAAAGAGGACTAGCAACTTGGACAAAGGGTGCTGTGATAATTCAAGTTTGAGACCCTAGTGCTGGGCTTGTTTTCCAAAGAAAAGATGAAGGTAACCTAGGGAAAAAATGAAGAAGGTAAATGAAAAGAATTTGGCCAGTGTGTTGAAGGTTGCTTAATTAATATATCTAGCTGACTTTATGAAGAACAAAGGAAACGAGTGAAGCTTTTATAGGCAGGAAGAAATCAGGACACAGATGAGCCCAGGAGACACTTCCCCTGAAGATAGACGAAATGGCTGACTCTCCACACTTCACCTTCATTGACTCTTGGTTGCTTGCCTTTTCAGACGAGACTGAAAGCCAAATAATTTTGTTAGCCTTAGGAACTCATAAAATATTTGTTGAAGAAAATAAAAACAATTGTCAAAAGTGAGGTTTGTGGATAAAATTTATCCATATTAGTACCATCCTCCATTATCATCAATTATTGGGAATTGGCTGTGATTCCTTTAGTAAGGAACATATGTAGAAAAACTAGATATATACATCAAATGTGTGGATAATGTGCAACACCCAATTTTAGTAATTTGATAACATTTTTTGACACTTAAATAGGAAATAAAGAGAATTTTGCAAATACAGAATTATTAAAAAGTAGAATAAAAAGTTAAGATAAGCCAAGGAAAATGAAATTTTAGAATTAATTTTTAAATTATTTGAAAGTCAGGAATGATAAAGAGTAGAGAAAAGGGAAAATAATATACATTGCATACATCAATCAAAACGTGAATAGTTATGAGGCATATCTCAATTTGCTAAAATGTATTTAGTTGTTGAACAAACTTATTCTCTAATTTCTTTCAGTTTGACCAATTTATTAGTTCTTTTTTTGATGTACTTATTTCCTATCCAAGATGCACTCCAAGACCAGAACATCAGCATCGTGTTTGCATTAAAATTTCATGGTCTCCATTTTGCCCAGCCTTAAACCTGGGCCACTCACACAATATGCTCCTTCTTCTTTCTCCTGCTCCATAGAACCTTAGTAGAGAAAGCCCCCATTCTATGTGATGTTAGCTGACTCTTAATTTCACATTTCTAAATGAGCTCTTCATGGAAGCATATTATCCTTTTTTCTATTATCCTTAAACTTCCTTAGCTAGTTCTGAGCAAGGCTATACTAAAACTTTTCATATCTCTCAGGTTCTCGCCTCATCTCCTCATCTCTAATTTCAGCAAAATACTTTTTCTTTATTCTTTACAGGCATTACTTATTAACTAGATGAAAGTTGCCTATAAAGATTTCAAAGCTGTCAGTAACTTTGAAGATAATCTTGTCTACCTATAAAGAAATTAAGGGTTAGAGGTTAATTCCCTAGGTAAAATTGAAAACTCTTGTCTAGAAAAAATTAATTGTTCCCACAATACAGAATTTACAGTACACCATCAAAAAGCTCTTGTACTGACTTAGTGCTTCATTTTCTGTATTTCCTTAAAAAGGGGAAGTGATAATAGTTTGAATTTTTTTTTTTAGTTTCCTGGTTCCACCTCCTAATCCTAAATCTCGTTATCATCTCTAACATCTGTAAGTCTCAAGTCTGTCCCCCAAACTAACTTCTCTGGTAGATTGTTCTGAGATGATGAAATTACATTTTAAAATCATGCCTTGAACATACTCTCTACTGCCTGATGTATTATAGTTCTGAAAGGAAAAAGTTGGAAAGTTGTTTTCAAATATCTGAATATTGGCTAGGTAGAAGAATATTTGCTCTTATTTGATTCCCAAAAGCAGAATTTGGATCAGTGGGTGAAAGCTATTGGGATGCCCATTAAAGCTTAATAAATGCATCTCCCATTTGACCCTGTAATCCCACTCTTAGGAATTTATCCTAAGAAATTACAAACACCAATCAGAAAGGATTTATGCACCCCTATGTTCATAGCAGCACAATTTACAATAGCCACAATTTGGAAACAGCCTAGGTGCCCGTCAGCAGATGAGTGGATCAGAAAACTGTGGTACATCTACACAATGGAATTCTATGCTGCCATTAAAAAGAAGGAATTCTTACCATTTGCAGCAACCTGGTTGGAACTGGAGAGCCTTATGCTTAGTGAAATAAGCCAGTCAATGAAGGAGAAGCATCACATGATCGCACTCATTGGTGGATAATAAAGAACATTATAAACTGATGAACAAAAGGATAAATACAGAGACAGTAAAGCTTCAAACAGAGTGTGAAATTACAGCAGGAAGATTAAAGTTAGGTGAGGTAGATAAGAGATCAATCAAAGGACTTGTATCTATGCATATAATCATAACCAATGAACATAGACACTGGGGGGTTGGGGTATGCCTGGGAGGGAGGGGGGCAATGGGGAGATATGTATAAAAAATTAATAAAAATTAAAAAAAAAGCTTAATATTCGCCGAGACCGGTTTGGCTCAGTGGATGGAGCGTCGGCTTGCAGACTGAAAGGTCCCAGGTTCGATTCTGGTCAAGGGCATGTACCTTGCTTGCGGGCACGTCTCACTGTGGGGCGTGCAGGAAGCGGCTGATCGATGTCTCTCTCTCATCGATGTTTCTGACTTTCTATCTCTCTCCCTTCCTCTCTGTAAAAAATCAATAAAATATAATTTTTTAAAAAAAGCTTAATATTCAATCAATCAGCAACTATTTCTGGTACTTACTATGTATCAGGCATTGTTCTAGGGCACTGGTTCTCAACCTTACTAATGCTATGAGCCTTTAATACAGTTCCTCATGTTGTGGTGACCCCCAACCATAAAATTATTTTCATTGCTACTTCATAACTATAATTTTGCTACTGTTGATAAATCATAATGTAAATATCTGTGTTTTCCATTGGTCTTAGGCACTACAGCAGCAGGTTGAGAACTGCTAGTAAGGTCGCCTAAGACCATCGCCTAATATAAATTGACATATAGTGTAATGTCAGGTAACAATAAGTATTACGAAGAAAAACAAAAATCGATAAGAAAATAGAGAGTGACCGGTAAGCCTCTCTGAGAAGGTGACATTAGAGCAGATTCCTGAGTGTATTTAGGGAGCAAGTCATGCAATGGCTTGGAGGAATGTTGTCTCAGGCATTGGGAAGAACAGATAAAGTCTCCTAGGATAAATTGGGTTCTTTGTGATTTAGTGGGCTCTCTGTTCTGGAACTGTTCAGAGTCTGAATTCCATGCCAGGGAGTTTAAGAAGATATTATTATTTTTAGGAGGTTGAAATTAATCAACCTTGAGATCTCTTTCCAGCTTCAAGAATCTATATATCTACCAACAAAGCCATATGGCTTAGACCTCAAATAGATGCTGCAAAAATCTCCTTGGGGAAGTATACAAGAAAGCCATAGGTTGGAGACTATTTATGCATGACCTTGCTCCATGTTGACATTTAAATTTGGGAGAAAAAAAAAGAGCTAAATATAAAAATAGGATGGGGTGTGATGAATCAGAAATTAAAATAATTTAGGTCATTCACTTATGCACAGATGCATAACTACTTTCCAAATGATTCAGAAATCATAGGAAATGACTTATAAGTGCTGATACTAAAGTTTGTGAATAATTTTATAAGAAACAATTGTGGCTCTGGCATGATGCATCATTTTAAATTAGAAAACCAGAAATGGTTGAAAGAGTATTTTTAGATTTCTTTGAACTCTTCTGAAGAAAAATATTACCACAGATTTTTATTTTTATTCTTATTACAATTTTTACTTTTATTTATAAAAAAAGTCAGGCAGCACATAAAGAAAATCCAAATCAAGAATTTATTTACTGTTGAAATTTAAAAGGATTGATCTATATGTTTGGATTTGAAGCCTTAGAAAAGGAAATATATTTTAAAAATTAAATTGAAGGATATTGATATTTTCTAGCAAAACTTCTAGAGTAATGACATGGATTTTATTTATTGAAGTAGAGCATTAATATCATGAGTGATAGGTAAAAGTGTGGGCCTAATTCACCATCAGGTCTTGGCATTCAAAATAGACGTATCCTGATTTTAATCAAGTAGTTTTGCAAACCAGAAAGAACTCTATTTCTTTCATGCATGTGTATTTCATTTCCCCCTCTAAACTGAACACCTATCAAAATTAGTAAAGCTACATACAGAAATTAAGAATTACTAGTACACACAGTGGGAAAATAAAAACTATCAGACACTATTGCTACTTAGCAGAAGAGGAAGATTGAGTGTCAAAAGGGTAAAATATTTGTGAGGTATCACATAGTGATTAAAAAAAAAAAGTGCCTGAAATTGAACACACGAGTTTCTGGTCTCTGGACCAGCATTAGGCTAATCTCTATTTAACTGACATTTATGGAGACCAGTTGTGGTGCCACTTGTTGTTTATGTGAAATGAGTTCTGCCTACTTCTTTTCTGAACACATATGTTTACTACACATGTATATTTAGCTAAAGAAGGATTATATTTTACCAAATTCTCATCCAACATATTTTTCTAGTAGCATAGGGGATGACTAGAAGAACTTGGGAATGAGGCCAAGGGATGATAGATGAGAGGGGGCAGGCCAAAATGGAGGTGGGGAGATGTCATGCTTTTAGCACACATGGTTGAGAACATTGTTTCTGCGTTGCTTTTTTGTCGTTGAATGAGGATATTGTTCGGGAGACCAATGAACCTGAATTGTATAAAATATAAAAGATTATAGAAGAGAAACAGCTGTTCAAAGGTAAGTTTGCTTTCAGGACTTGTCTTTCTTAGAGACCACAGGCTTTCAATCTAATGAAGAGTGAGAACAGTTTGAACAGTGAGTGAAATAAAACAATTAATAGAGCCACATGAGGCAAGGCATTATAGTTTAGGAAAGAATACTATACTTAGGGGATAGTAATTCACAAAATGATACATACATAGCATCCCACTCTTCATTTTGTAGGATTTTTTTTCTTGTTTTCTTATAATGGGTTTGGGAATAGTAAACTTGTGAAATTTAAGAGAATTTGGGGGGGGGGATTCATATTTGCAACTCATCTCACATTTACCACCAATAATTGGTATTTAGGTACCATGGGCAAATTGAAACTATGGACAAGATAAAGAATTCTTGTAATGTCTCTAAGGAACTTCTGACCTCTGAGCATTTCCACAGGCTGTTTCTTCTATAAAGAATACTTGTCTGCACTACCTCAATTTCCTAACCCTTAGTTACATTTCAGATGTTACTCTAGACATTTTCCCTGAAGAGCATTCTATGACCCCCAAGACTGAATTAGGTGTACTGTGTTGTACATATGTAGCTTTTAATATTTTTAAGAAGTTAATTTATAAAGTCTGCAATTTGGACAAATTAACTTTGAACTATAAGGTAACTTTAAAATTAATTTTAACTTTAAGAATATTTAAAAGGGAGACCACATAAGGAAATAGAGATGGATAAAGAAATCTCCTATTCATGTTATTACTGGATTAACTTTTCCCCAAATTAAGAACCTTATTAGTACAAGAATTAATTTTTTAGCACTGTTCTTACCAACATTATTTCTAATAAATTCAGCTATGTGTCAAGAGATAGCTAACTATTTCTCAAGGATAGGCTTTCTTATGTAACAGAAGTAGAAGAGCCCTGTTCAAATTGCATTCTCTGTGCTAAAGATCTGCTTGCCTAATCTCTGACACCAGGTTCCAGATTCTAATCAGCAGGCACAATTGAGCACTGAAGGGGATCTGTATCAGCCACCTCCTTTGCACCACTTGGCATCCTTTGACCTCCTCTGACTCCTGAGCCCTTGGCTGTTAGTTTTGTTCTAATTGCCACTGTGGTAACCAGCTCTGCACAGACTTGTTGGACTCACAAAACCTAGTTAATATTGTCCTTTCTGCCTGATAAGGTTCAACTCTTTCAAACCCATGCATGGATGGGACTTGTTGGTGTCTATTCAAACGTACTCTTCTTTCCTGTTTTATTATATTAGAGGATCCTAGATAGTAATGACGACTGAATATACAGCTCAAGTCTCTAGACATCATGATGTTAAGCCATGAAGAAACAGATTCTATCCTGATCATTTCTAACAACGAGGTAGTTTAGCTTTATTTAGTAACATATTACCTAAATTTATATTTATATATAGTTAGAATAATGCTATGGTAAGCAACCTGATTTATTTTAAGTTTATATTTTGAATGTTAATATTATTATGTTATTAACATAATATAATCATTTTATTTAATATAATTGCATTTTAAGTGGCTCCTTGGGACTTTGTACAAATTTGGGGAAAGGTGTAATTGTCAAGGCCTAACAATGAGCTTGGAAGGAAGTTGGTGAGCACAGCAGTCCCTGCCAGGATAGATAGCATCAGTGTGTAAAAAAAGGGCAAATGAAAAATCTAGAGATAAAACTAGTGACAAGAAGGGATGAGGTCTTTAGGTAAAGGTAATTATAAATCAGAAGAACATGCTACATTGAAATAAACTTGTGTGTAACATTAAGAAAATTTAAAATGATGTGACAGTATTTCCTGTAATTTATATACAAGAAACACAAGACACATACTATTTCTGAAATCTGTAACAGAGTAAAACAAGACTACCTAAAATCTTGGAAAAGACTAGATTATGCTGAGGTCAGATCCCTGTCCACTCATGATTCAGCATAATTAAAGAAAAACTTACTGAGATCCTAGCACCTATAACGTAGCAAGTTATGTAAAAAAGGGTGATGCAGAGTAAAGAAATAATTTCAGTCCTCAAAAAACTTTCCTTTGAAAATAAGACAAATACAAAAATATTTTAAGTACTAAGTAGAGTATGAAAAGTACAAAAGAGGCACAAATAAAATCCTATTTGGCTTCTAAAAAGATTAAATCACTTTTGGTTAGTGATCAAAAAGGACTTCCTGATAGAACACACACACACTCACAGACACACCCAAACACACACACAATAATAATAATGCCCAAGACACATTTGGGAAAAGATTTAATCTCATTAATAATTGAAGGAATCTGAATTTAAAAAATGTAGCAGGAAGAAAAATCCTAAACTCATTTCTCCTTATGTCTCTTTATAAGCCCTTTCTAGCTCTTCACTATTAAGGGAGTAAAAGTAGCTAAATTTATAGGTCAAATCCAAATCTATTTACTGGGCCCACTGTATATTGAAATATCACTATACCAACTGGTGTAAAATTCTTACCAGTAAGGCCCACCTTGACCACCTATCTAAGAGAGAAGCCCCTTTCTTGCTTTACTTTCTCCATACTCCTAAAACCATAGGGAAAATTTAGCATGTTGTTGAGAAATCAAGAAGGTTGAACTGGGAGGAAAAGTTATTCGATTTTGTATTTAGGATTTATCTAGATTTTAGTAAGTTGTTGACAGCAGAAGTTAGGTTATAAATTACAAATACTTGTATGAATGTGAATCAAGGTTAAGATCAAGTTTATGCACAAATAGTTCAGTTAGCAAATATTTTCAAAAAGAATAATTATCTGTGAGGTTTATCTGACCTAAGCTAAGGAGAGAAGATTTTAATTTTTTCTATATTTGGTTTGAGGTTTCAAGATGACATATAAAGAGTTTATAAGAAAATTGGAAATATGGGGACAGTAGCTTTTGATAAAGAGGAACGCTGAAGTTATTGTTGAAATAGTGAGTGTAATCTCTGAGTAAGATAATGCTGGTAATTTATATATTAAGTCATAAGTAGCCAAATTTATTTTTAGGCCTTAAAATATTGTGAAGAGAGCTTCTAATTATTTTATATACAATAAACTGATATTTCTGGCTTCTCTTTGGTCAAATAAATTATATCTACAGCTATATCTTTATCTGAATATATATGTCTATAGTTTTGTTTATGGCTATATCTATATCTATATATGTATTTTTGATTAGTCTTGCATTAAATTTGTGTATTAAAATAATTGATATTATATAAAGCATTCTTATCTAGAAATAATATGCACTTTTTATTTCTGCAAATGAAAAGAAAAATCCTAGATATTTTAGGTCACATTAATTATATTTGGTGCATGTATGCTTATTTTTATCTGAATACTTTATTAAATTCTTAAAATTAGATAACTTGTTTTAGTTGAGTTTTTTTTATTTTATAGATAAAAATAATAGAAAATGATTGTTTCCCCCCATGTTTCTAGCATTTTTATTTTATTTTTTACTTTATAACTAGGACTTCCATTTTTTCATTTATTGTAGAAACAATTTTAAACCAATATTAATAAACATGAGTTTATATTTTATTTAAAGGAATGCCTTTAAAATGTTTTATTATTTAAAAAGGTATTCTTTGTCATGTTAATAAAAAAATGATATGTTGGAATTCATTAAATAAGTGTTCTGGCATAGTTCAGTAATTTTAGGAAACCACTCCTAGCCAAGTAAAGCCCACAAGACCACACAAAAGGAAAACCTTGAGCAACCTAGTCCCTTGTTTATAGACCTAGTTCCTAACTATCAGTCTGTCCACCTTTATTTCCATTCTGTCCACTTCATAAACAGTATTTCCTATTTTCTTGTTCCTTCTGGTACCAAGTCCCTTTAGCATAATCTGCTGTTGGCCATCCCCCAACTGTAATCAGCTGCCTGTATTCACAGACTCTGCAAGTGTTTCTTCTTGTTCCCTGCATTCAGAAATAAACACGTCAGCAACTTCTCTTTTAATGGCCCTAAAGAACCCTCCCATCAGTTTACTGCTCTCTAGGGCTGCTTGATGGGGCTTGGTCGAGTCTCATAGTCTGTTCTTCAGTCTGTTTAGCATCTACTAAATTTGTCATATTTTTTTTTCTTACTTAACTAAAATGGTATTTAAAATGACTTCTTTCCATTGGAAAATTATGCATTTAATTATAGTGGGTTATTTTATGTAATATAATAAAGTCTCTATAATAGTACATCATTTTAAAAATTGTTTTTTCACATCTATATTCATAAGTGAGATAGACTTTTAGCATTAAACAGATTCGAGTGGGAAAGATCAAATTTGCTTTATTAAATAATTTCAGATTTTTTTTCTAGGCTTTTAAGTAGCAATTATAAGGAAATTGTCAATTTGAAAGCTTGAAAGATTTTTCTAAAGTATTCCTCAGGTGTCTGACCTCCTTCCCCAACTCAAGGACAGTAGTTCTTGGATGACTTTTTAAATCTGTTATTGAAATAGTTATCTGTAAGGTTTTCCAGTTTAATTCTGCAGATTTCATATTAAAGCTTACTAGAAACTAGTTATTTTCAAATTTATTACTTTTATGTATATATTATTTAAATTTTAAACTATAATTGTTTTCCACAAATATGGCTAATTTTAATTGTCTACTAAATAGTAAAAGAATCTAAATGTAAAATTTTTTTTCTAGTAAAAATGTTTTAGCCATGTTTCATGTGTATATACATATTTAGTATTTTCCTTTTTTCCTAGATATTCTGGATTTTTTTCAACTTAGTTAACAATTAGCAAGCTTCTCCTTGTTATTTATGTTTTTTTCTTCTCTGAATATGCATGTTAATTAAACCACTCTCTTCCTCTTCCTGAAACAATGTATCCACTCTGATATAAGTTTCATCTATTATGAACCAAGAACAAGTTAACCAAATTTCTTATAATAATGCATAAAATATGAGTATATGGGTTCTGAGTAAGAAAGAATGTATGTAACTTTCATCAAAAACACATTGTGAGCCCAACTGGTGGGGTTCAGTGGTTGTGTATCCACCAGGAGGCCACGGTTGGATTCCTGGTCAGGGCACATGCCTGAGTTGTGGCTTCATTTCCTAGTACAGTGGTTGGCAGAATGGCAAACGACGGCTCACGAGCTGCATGTGGCTCGCCAGCTGCAGTTTGCCAACCACTGCCCTAGTAAGGATTGTGCAGGAGGCAGCTGATTAATGATTCTCTCACATCATTGATGTTTCTAACTCTCTCTCCTTCTTTGTTCTTCTCTGAAATCAATAAAAAATATTTTAAAAAGGAGATTTTTGATATTTAGTGCTTTTCCCCCAGAAACCTTATTTTCTTAAGTACCTATTCTTTGCTATGCTTTAGATGAGTTGGATTTCTAGATATAGTATTATTATAATATTTTTCAAAGGTGTCCCCTCTGGTCTATAAGTGAAAAGACACTATAGGAAAAGACAAACTTTTGTCGACAGAGAGGCTGAATCTTTCTTCTCACCTTTTGAAAGTTGAAGGAATAATGCATGTGGCATTTAATGCTAATTTATCTTGACAGTCTTACTCAAATCTTGGAGATGAGCATTTCCCAGGGAGGCAGATTCTGTGCCCCATGAAATGTGCTGGGTCTTCTGTAGGTTCACATGATCTATCAAAATGATTTAGCTAAGTCTACAAGGACTGTTTGCTGTCTTCTGGATGAAAATCACAAGTCCTACACTTAAAGTTGAAGAAATTTTGTGTAAGGCTCAAGAGAATCTGATAGTGAATAATCAGTTGGTTTAACAACACAACAACAAAAAGTGAAGAAACTCAAAGTCACTTAGAGTGCCAATAAAAACAATATTACAGACAGTTCTCTCAAGGGCATGCCTTCCTTTAGAGCCATTTTCCCACCTGGGCCATGGTTAGCATATAAAGAAGGTCCAGTTGAATAAGAAGCTAGTTCTACTAACTACTAGTTAGTGATATCATTAAGGCTTAATGATTTTATTTGCTTAAGACAAAATAAAAATAATTAATGAATAGTTAATAAAGGAACAATGACAATGGGTTATGGATATTCTATATCCTGTTAGTTTAACTGATTTTTCCTACTGTCATTAATATAAAATTTTTGAAGGAGTAAAAGGTAGGTAAGGAAAAAAAGGGAGACAAGATCACAAGCAAGGCTATGAGGTTGGGGGTGGTGGGAAAACACTAAAATACAAAGGAAGGTGAAAACATAGCCAGTGTCAGCTGGTCTATAGACCTACTTATAGAAACCAACAAGATGAACACATTTGAACTGTATGTATGAAAGGTATTAGCAAGTCAATTTAGCTTAATATTTAAGAATATAAGTTTTGGAGTATGAGAAAACTGTATTTAAATCACACTTCTAAATTTATGAGTTTTGTTGAGGTATTGGGAGGATTAAATGTCTTCTTTTATAATATCAATCAATATTTAAAAAAATCTGTACAGAGTAAATTTCACCACAAGTACCTTAAACATTGAGGAAAATGTTATATAATGAGTATATTGTAGGTAGGTCATTCCAGGGATAATTCATTCACTGGCTTAACAGATTCATCAAATTTTCTGGTTCTATCTTTCTGCTCTTCCATTCTCATCCTTTTAGCCTATTTTTATAAGCTGACTGTCACCACAATCATTAAGAGGCTTCTATAGATTTAAGAGTTATATGAAAATAATGAAAAAATGTACAGAGAAAGGAGTGTTATTACTAAATTCCTGTTGTCTGTGAGAACAGTCTTTCCCAGAATCCCCACAGCTGATTGTCTCTGATCTCACTGGTCAGGACTGCCAAATGCTAATTCCTAGCAACGTGAATGGTATTGCGGGAAGAGGAAGAGCAAAATGTACATACACATTGCCTAGCAAAGGACTCAGATAGTATGGTCTTTGTACCCCACTTACACTCTTGTCCTAAGTGTGTTTGTGTGTGCACATACATGCATGTGTGTTTTTGAGGTATATTTGACATACAACATATTAGTTCTAGTTTACAACATAAATGATTTAGTGTCTGTATGTTTTATAAAATCATCACCACAATATATGTAGTTAACATCTGTTCCTAAGTGTTTTAACCTACCCCATCTCTTTTTCCTTGCTTTTCACTATGTGTTTTAAACTCATTCAATAAATAGTGATTTGAGCATCATAATCTGGTCAATGTATCTTTCTGGAATAGTTTGCTTAGTAGTAATAAACTCAAAAGTTTTTGATAATATAATAGTAATTTCCTATTGAGAAAATAGGTTTATATAGCTCTGGCCTCCTCATACCCCAAGGTTTTGGGTTCGATCTCTGGTCAAGACACATACAAGAAGTAACAGATGAAGGCATAAATAAGGGGGACAGCAAATTGATGTTTCTCTCTCTCTCTCTCTCTCTCTCTCTCTCTCTCTCTCTCTCTCTCTCTCTCCTCTTCCTCTCTTCACCCTCGTTTCCTTCTCTAAAATCAGTAAATAAAAAATTAAAGAGAAAGTAAATAGGTTTATATAGAGAATAAGAGGGATAAAAAGGACAGTAGAGTTTATCTACTTCAACTCCAGTATTTTAATCCTGGGTATTTTGTAGTAGGGATTGTAAATTTGGGCCTACCCCTGTCAAAACGTAAGTCATATGATACTAACTCTAACAAATACTTAACTTTTTCACTGATATTAGTAAATTGTGAGTATAAGAAAATGATAGTGTTTGGGGATTTATGATTCATATAATGATTATGTTCTTTGTTTTTATTTCATTTTTTTTCAATTTGGAAAAATGATTTTAGAAAAATTTGAAAACCATTCATGATTGTGAAGCTTTATAAGAGCAGCCTACAAGGAAAATAATAGGAATTAGGGTTTAGAAATGATTGGTATGTATTTCAATAACTAATAACATTAAGTAACTAATAATGGTAACTAATAATAGTAAAGTGGGCATAAGAAATAAAGGCTGTCAACTGGATTAAGTGAAACACAAGTAGTATAGGTGAGAAAGAACATATTCTTTAGATCTTTGCCGGTTGGAAAGACATGCTGTGACAGAATTAGAAGAGAATTAAAACAATTCAGTTCCTTTTGTAAGTTCAGTTGCCCAGATAAGTAGACTTGGGACTACAATTAAAGGAGAGGTGAAAGTCTAGAAGATGGTCACTGGTAGGGCAGAGGTGAAGGAGAGGAAGTGAGTGAGTGAGGGTAGGAAAGGAATGTGTGTGGTGTGTGTGTGAGTGAGTAAGGGACAGTTAAATCTTGCAGAAGCAGCAGGGACTGGCAGACAGCTCTCTGGAACAGAGAGGGACTACCATCGCTGCAAGCACTCCCCCGACTGTGGGACACCAGCATGAAGCCCACGCCAACTTGAAGAGGAGAACAGCCTTTTTTAGGAACTCATCAACACCACCAACTAGACAGGCCTTGGAATTACCCCTCAACCCAGCAGTCACTCCAGCCAAAATCCTGCTGCCCCACCCTGGGACCACCACATTCAAAGGTGCACTGCTCGGCAGCAGTAAGTGCAACCTCCTACTCCCCTGTGGCAGAACTACAAATAAAACATTCACGTGTTTCCAGTGCATGCAGGCAGCCAGGACACACCACTCTGTAGGCAGTGCCTGGGAGCCACTGGGAGCCCCCGTGGGTGTGATTTTGTACAGACAAGGGAGCGTGGCCCTGTAGTCGAAATTCTGAACTCCCTCATTCTGGATAACTGCCCACAGACACCTCAGCTGTGCAACTTCAGTGCCAGGGCCCCTCAGAGTGCATCAGAGCTCTGCGTAGGCAAATTCACCACCACAGACAAGGAAAGGCACCCTGAGCCCATATATCCACATCAGTGAATTAGAAGACAAAATAGGAAAAAACACATACACACAGCAGCAACTGGAAAGAAGACATAAAAAGCAAGAGGAGAGCCCAAGGGAGCTTTGGGACAACACAAAATGAAACAATATTCACATAATAGGAATACCAGAGGGAGAGGAAGAGAAGCAAGGAATAGAAACCTGTCTGAAGAAATAATGACAGAAAACTTCCCTGATACTGGCAAGAGAAAAACCATGCAAGTCCAAGAAGCACACAGAGTTCCAAACAAGATGAACCCCAAATACCAACACCAAGACACATCATAATTAAATTGGCAGACACCAACGCCAAAATAAGAATCTTAAAGACTGTCAGAAAGAGACAGAAAGTTAAATACTAGGGTTCTCCTAGTAGAATAACAACGGATTTCTCAACAGAAACACACCAGGCCAGAAGGGAATGGAATGAAATTTACAAAGTGATGCAAAGCAAGGGACTGAACCCAAGAATACTATACCCAGCAAGGCTATCATTCAGAATTGAAGGTGGAATGAAGAGCTTCACAGACAAAAAAGGACTAAGAGAGTTTATCACTACCAAGTCAGCAATGCAAGAAATGCTGAAGGGAGTGCTGTAAAAAGAAGAAAGAGAAAGGCAAGAAGAAACACAAACACTAAGGAAAAATATGACAACAAACATGTACTTATGAATAATAACATTAAATGTAAATAGATTAAATGCACTAATCAAAGGACATAGGGTAGTAGAGTGGATAAGAAAACATAACCCATATATTTGTTGTCTGCAAGAGACCCACCTCAGAACAAAGGATTAAAACAGACTGAGAGTGAAGGGATGGAAAAACATTTTTCAGGGAAATGGAAATGAGAAAAGAGCTAGGGTTGCAATACTTATATCTGATAAAATAGACCACAAAGTAAAGGCCATAACAAGAGATAAGGAAGGCCACTACATAATACTAAAGAAAGCAATTCAACAAGAAGATATAACTCTGGTAAACATATATGCACCCAAATACAAGAGCACCCAAAAACATAAAACAACTTCTGGAAGATATCAAGGGAGATATTGATAGCAATACAATCATAGTAGGTGATTTTAATACTCCACTGACAACACTGGTTAAATCAACCAAACAAAAAATCAGCAAAGAAACAGCAATCCTAAATGACACATGTGATCAGATGGACTTAATTGACATCTTTAGAACATTCCAATCCAAAGATACAGAATATTCATTCTTCTCAAGTGCACATGGGTCATTTCCAAGGATAGACCACATATTAAGACACAGGAAAAGTCTCTTCAAATTTAAGAATATAGAAATCATATCAAGCATCTTCTCAGATCACAATGACAAAAAACTGGAAATCAACTACAATACAAACAATCAAAAAAATCAAACACATGGAGAGTAAATAGCATGCTATTAAACAATGACTGGGTTACCAGAGAGATCAAAGAAGAAATAAAAAACATCATGGCAACAAGTGACAATGAAAACACAACAATCCAAAAACTATGGAACACAGGGAAAGCAGTCTGAGAGGGAAGTTCATAGCTCTACAAGCCTACTGCAAAAAACAAGAAACAATGGTAAAAATTATCTAACCCTACAACTCAAAGAGTTAGAACAGGAGCAACAAGAAAAGCCCAGGGTAAGCAGAAGGAAGAAAATAATAAAGATCAGAGCAGAGATAAATGACATAGAGACCAAAGAAACAATACAAAAGATCAATAAAACCAAAGTTAGTTCTTTGAAAGGATAAATAAGATTGATGAACCTCTAGCCAGGCTCACCAAGAAGCAAAGAAAGAGAACCCAAATAAACAAAATCAGAATGAAAGAGAAGAAATAACAACAGACCCTACAGAAATACAAAGGATTGTTAAAAAATATTATGAACACCTCTATTCCAACAAACTGGACAACGTGGAAGAAATGGACATATTCCTAGAAAAATACAATCTTCCAAAACTCAGTCAGGGAGAATCTAAACATCTCAATAGGCTGATAACTATAGAAGAAATTGAAGCAGTCATCAAAAAGCTTCCAGATGGCTATACAGGGGAGTTTTACTAAACATTCAAGGAAGAACTAAAACATATCTTTCTCAGACTATTTAAAAAATGCAAGAGGAAGGATCACTTTAAAGCTCCTTCTATGAAGCCAGCTTCAACCTAATACCAAAAGCAGATAAAGACAACACAATGAAAAAGAATTATAGGCTCTCATGAACATAGATGCCAAAATCCTCAACAAAATTCTAGCAAATCGGATCCAGCAGTACATCAGAAAGATCATACACCATGACCAAGTAGGATTTATCCCAGGGATGCAAGGATGGTACAATATCCACAAATCAATAAACATGATACATCACATAAACACAATGAGAGATATAAACCACATAGTCATATCAATTGATGCAGAGAAAGCATTTGACAAAATCCAACACCCATTTTTGATAAAAACTCTCAGCAAGGTGGAATAGAAAGATCATACTTCAACATAATAAAAGCCATATATGACAAACTCACAGCCAACATCATATACTCAATGGACAAAAATTAAAACTATTTCCCTTAAGAACAGGGACAAGATAGGGATGCCTACTCTAACCACTCCTGTTCATTATAGAACTGGAAGACTTAGCCATTGCAATTAGACAATAAGAAAAAATAAAAGGCATCCAAATTGGAAAAGAAGAAGTAAAACTGTCCTTATTCACAGATGACATGATATTGTACATAGAAAACCTGAAAGACTCCATCAAAAAATTATTAGACTTAATAAATTAATTTGACAATATAGTAGGATACATAATTAATGCCAAAAAATCTATGGCATTTCTATATACACCAACAGTGAACTTACAGAAAGAGAGACTAAAAAAGCAATCCCATTTACCATTGCACCAAAAACAATTAAGATACCTAGGAATAAACTTAACTAAGGAGGCAAAAGACCTGTATGTGGAAAACTACAGAACACTGAAAAAAGAGTTGGAGGAAGACATAAATAGATGGAACAGTATACCCTGTTCATGGATTGGTAGAGTCAACATCATTAAAATGTCTGTACTAACCAAAGCAATCTGTAGATTCAATGCACTCCCCATTAAAATACCAATGGCATATTTGACAGACCTAGAAAGAACTCTCCAAAAATTCGTCTGGAATAAAAAAAGACCCAAATAGACACAACAATCCTGGGGAGAAGAACAAAGTAGGAGGGATCTCAAAACCAAATTTCAAGCTGTATATGAGGCCACTGTTCTCAAAATATCCTGATACTGGCACAAGGACAGGCATATAGACCAATGAAATAGAATAGAGAACCCAGATATTGACCCAAACCACTATGCTCAATTAATATTTGACAAAGGAGGCATGAACATACAGTGGAGTTAAGACAATAAATGGTGTTGGGAAAACTGGACAGATACATGCAAAAAAAAATGAAACTAGATCACTAACTTACACCATACACAAAAGTAAACTCAAAATGGATAAAAGACTTAAACATAAGATAGGAAACCATAAAAATATTAGAAGAATTCACAGGCAGAGAAATCTGACATATATAAACAATTTCTTCACTGATACCACTCCTAGGGCAATGGAAACTAAAGAGAAAATAAACAAATGGGGCTACATAAAAATAAAAAGCTTTTTCACAGTAAAAGGAACCATCAACAAAACAACAAGAAAGCCCATTGTATGGGAGAGCATATTTGCAAATGTTATCACTGATAAAGGTTTAGTCTCCAACATCTACTGGCAACTTACAGAACTTCATAAAAGAAAAATAAATGATTCAATAAAAAAAAATGGGCAACAGACCTAAATAGAATCTTTACAAAAGAACACAGAAAGAAGGCCAAGAGACACATGTAAACATGCTCAAAGTCACTAATTATCCGAGAGATGCAAATCAAAATGATAATGTGCTACTATCTCACATCTGTCAGAATGGCTATCATCAACAAATCAACAAATGACAAGTGCTGGCGAGGATGCGAAGAAAAAGGAACCTTTGTGCACTGTGGGTGGGAATATAGACTGGTGCAACCACTGTGGAGGACAGTATGGAGTTTCCTCAAAAAACTAAAAATGGAACTCCCATTTGACCCAGTAATCCTACTCATAGGAATATATCTTAGAAAATACAAATACCAATCAGAAAGGGTATATTCACCCCTATATTCATGGCAGCACAATTTACAATAGCTAAGATTTGGAAACAGCCTAGGTGCCCATCAGCAGATGAGTGGATCAGAAACCTATGGTACATCTACACAATGAAATTCTATGCTGCAATAAAAAAGAGGGAATTCTTACTATTTGCAGCAATCTGGATGGAACTAGAGAGCATTATGCTAAGTGAAATAGGCCAGTCAATGAAAGAAAAATACCACATGATCTCACTCATTTGTAGATGATAAAGAATATAATAAACTGATGAACAAAAAGATAGATACAGAGGCAGTAAAGTATCAAACAGACTATCAAATTACAGTGGGAAGGTTAGGAAGAGGTGGGGGAGATAAGAGATCAACCAAAGGACTTATATGCATGCATATAAGCAAAACCAATGGATGTAACACACTGGGGAGTGAGGGCATATATAAGAGTGGGGAAGGGAGCAATGGGAAGATATGGAATAGAACCAAGATGGTGGCATAGGTAAATACCTACACTGCTGCCTTGCACAACAATTTCAAAACTACAACTAAAAGACAGAACGGACATCATCCAGAACCACAGGAAAGCTGGCTGAGTGGAAATTCTACAACTAGAAGGAAAGAGAGGGGCTCACAGAGACCCAGAGGAGTTGCAAAAAGCTGAGGTACGGAGATGTGCGCGTGGAGAGAGCGGGTGCCAGAGTACCTGGCTAACTTTCTCTGGAAGAAGGGAAACAGAGTCTCCCAACGGCATTGAATCCCTTATCCTATGACACTAAACCCCAGGTCCAGCTGAAACTCATACAGGGGGAGTTTGGACTGTGAAAAGGGAGAAGTGCACAGAAATTTGGGGGAGTCGCAGGAGGGCAGAAGTTGGGCTGCACGTAAAGGACCAACTGCTGATTGTGCCCCTGGCTTTCACAAGAGGGCGGGAGACAAAGCATCCCAACTGTGCCACTTCTAACTCCACTAAACCCCAGATTCGGGCGAAGTCCTGGGGACCCAGATTCATATGGTCCTGGTGCACAGAGGAGCCAGAGGGGCTGCAGTGTAGAGGCACTGCGAGAGAGATAGTGTGAGTGCACACAGGGACTGCTCCAGCGATTACCCTGTCACTGAGACTCAGGGGCCATGGAGGGAGGGGCCAACTGGAATGCAAGGCGGTCCCTTAAGCTCTGAGACTCCAACCATCCCAAGCTCAACAGAGAGGCTTTTGCAGTTTTGTAACTCTTGTATCATAAGGCTGAATCCAACACAGAAGTTCTCCCAGCATAGTGAAAATGCCGAGACAAGGGAAGGGATCACAAAAGAAATGGAGGAAAACAAATGACTGGATATAGAGTTCAAAACCACGCTTATAAGGTTTTTTAAGAATATCCTAGAAAAGATGGATAAAGTTAAGGAGACCCAAGAGGAGATGAAAAAGAACCAACTAGAGATGGAAAATGTCCAACTAGAGATGGAAAAGGACCAACTAGAAATTAAACATACACTGATTGAAATAAAAAATATTATACAGAGTCCTAACTGCAGATTGAGAAAGGTAAGAATCAAGTCAAAAATTTGAAATATAAAGAAGCAGAAAATACTCAACTGGGAAAGCAAGAAAAGAATCCAAAAATGTGAAGGTAATGTAAGGAGCCTCTGGGACAGCTTCAAGCGTACCAACATCATAATTGTGGGGGTGCCAGAAGAAGAGAGAGAGCAAGATACTGAAAACCTATTTGAAGAAATAATGACTGAAAACTTCCCATATCTGGTGAAAGAAATAGACTTACAAGTCCAAGAAGCACATAGAACCCCATATAATAGGAATCCAAAGAGGACTACAGCAAGACACATCATAATTAAAATACCAAGAGCAAAAGACAAAGAGAGAATATTAAAAGCAGCAAGAGAAAAACAGGTAATTTCCTACAAGGGAGCACCCATACGACTGTCAGCTGATTTCTCAACAGAAATCATGCAGGGCAGACAGGAATGTCAAGAAATATTCAACATGATGAAAAGCAAGAACCTACAACCAAGAATACTCTATCCAGCAAAGCTGTCATTCAGAATTGAAGGGCAGATAAGGAGCTTTACAGATAAGAAAAAGCTAAAGGAGTTCATCAACTCCAAACCAGTATTATATGAAATGCTGAAAGGTACTCTTTTAGAAGAGGAGGAAGAAAAAGGTAAAAGCCAAAAAACTATGAACAACAAATACATATCTATCAACAAGTGAATCTAAAAATTAAGTGAATTAAAAATTTGATCAACAGTATAAACTGGTGAATATAATAGAATCAGGAGCACAGAAAGGGAGTGCACTGATAATTCTCAAGGGGAAATGGGTGAAGGGTTGTACAGGGAGAGACTGGACAAAAATCATACACCTATGGATGAGGTCAACGGGAGGGATGTAAGGAGAGAGAAACAGTTGGGAGCCGGGTGGAGGGGAGCTATGGAGGGGAAAAAAGAGAAACAAATATAATAATCTGAATAATAAAGATTTAATAAAAAAATTAACAAATGGGAAGATATGTCTGCATATAATACCTTAATAAAAAAGTGGAAAAAAATAAAGGAGAGGTGAGATTCCAATAGCATGGCCTCACTGTCTTGTCATGTTTACTATGTGATATCACTTCTCCCTTTACAATGTTTTGTTTTGTTATGCTTTGGTTTGTTTGCATGTTCAGCAGTGTTGGGCATCATTGGTTCATTTGTTACTAACAGCCACTGTTGAACCAAAGAGAGGGGCTCACGAAGACTCAGAGGAGCTGTAAAAAGCTGAGATATGGAGACACATGCGTGGAGAGGATGGGCGGCAGAGGGGTCTGACTGGTTTCATCTACTGGGAGAAAGATGGAAAATCCTGACCACACTGAACTCTTTATATGACTGCACTGAACCCCAGTTCCAGGTGATACTCATATGGAGGGAGTCTGGACTGTCATGAAAGGGAAAGAGTGCACAGAAACTTAGGGAAGCCATGAAAGGCAGAGGTCTGCAGGCACGCTCAAAGAGGACTGACTGCTGATTGTGCCCCCCACTTTCTCTAGCAGGAGGAAAACAGAACCTCCCAAATGCACTAAAATCCAGGTCCCACTGCACTGAACCCCAGTTTTGTGTGAGACGCTTGGGACCCAGACTCATACGGGTCCCTGGAACCCATGGAAACTCAGGGAGCTGGGAAGGCAGAGGTCTGGAGGCACCCGCCCATGCGCACAGAGAGGGCTGCAGCAATTTCTGAGGGCTACTGAGACCCAGAGGCCGCTGTGTAAGGCAGGGCTGACAGGAAGCCAAGGCTGTCTGCTCACTTCTGAGACTCTGCCACAACCAAGCCCAGCACAGAAGCTGTTGCAATCTTGCAAGTCTTAAGGATGAGTCCAGCACAGAAATTATCTGGACATAGACACAGCTGATCCTCACAACCATTTGGCTTGGAGGTCAAGTTGTAGAATTGCCACTAAGCCAGCTTTCCTGTGGTTCTGGATGGTGTCCATTCTGTCTTTTAACTGTTGTTTTGAAACTGTTGTGCAAGGCAGCAGTTTAGGTGTTCACCTATGCTGTCATCTTGGTTCAATAGTGGCTGTCAACAGTAAACTGAATATGACACTGCCGTTTTGTGAGTCAGTTTGGGATGCCCTTATTTTGCAAGTAGAAAGAGTACTGACTTCTAATAAAACGTAGGAAAATCTTAGCAAGGGGTTTATCATCTCATTAAAATTGCAGTAATGAGGGAAATCGGTCAGCCATCATTTCACTTTTGTGTGTGTGCTCTCCCACTATTCCAATTTATCCACTCACTCATGCATTTGACATGTTCACAGGGATTTCTTCCTAAAGCAATGAGAAAGGTGAAGCATGGCTTCTTATTAGACTGATAAAATTAGACAGTACAACCAGCTTAGAAAAATTCATTAGAAACTAATTCTGAGTAAGAAAAGAAATCGGTAGTTATTCTATAGTAATTCGGTTTTTCTATAGCAGGCCTTTGAAGAAAACAATTGACTTGTTTAGGTGTTAAGGAATTTATTTTAAAATAAATTACTCTTTCCACTAAGGTAATTTACTCATATATTAATATAAAATATAGCCATCTTTTCAGAGCAAAGGATAATAGTATCCAAGTTGGGACTGTTATAATGGTAATCATTATTACTTATGTTTATATATTTGTAAGTGATCTATAGTTCTCAAAACATTGTCAGAGAACCCAAACAACTAACAATAATGAACATTTAAAATTATGGTGAATCCAGTTAAAATTGTTTCTGAAGAATGCTTATTGATAGAAAATGTTTCTCCTAGAATTATAATTAAAAATGGGTATAAAACTCTTAAAAATAGCATGATGCTAATTATATATGAATATACAGTGGTACCTTGAGATACGAGTTTAATTCCTTCCGTAACCTTGAGGCGTGGGAAACTATGAGACGCTTAAGTCACGGTAAACTGGTGGGTTGTGTGCAGCCAGCTAATCCACGCGATTACTCCTATCTCAAATGTTGCTCATATTTCAAAGCAAAAATCGCTTGCTGGATGGCTCATATCTCAAAAATCTCATATGTTAGGGCTCTCGTATCTCGAGGCATCACTGTATACCTATTACTATCTTATTCTAGTTTCTATGTATATATTTATTTATTTTTTATTTTATTTTTTAATTAAATCTTTATTATTCAAATTATTACATTTGTTTCTCTTTTTTCCCCTCCATAGCTCCCCTCCAGCCAACTCCCACCCTTCCCTCTGCCCTTACCTCCCTCTCGTTGACCTCATCCATAGGTGTATGATTTTTGTCCAGTCTCTCCCTGTGCACCCCTCACCCCTTTCCCCCTGAGAATTATCAGTCCATTCCCTTTCTGTGCTGCTGATTCTATTATATTCACCAGTTTATTCTGTTGATCAAATTTTTAATTCACTTAATTTTTAGATTCACTTGTTGATAGATATGTATTTGTTGTTCATAATTTTTTGGCTTTTACCTTTTTATTCTTCCTCTTCTAAAAGAGTACGTTTCAGCATTTCATATAATACTGGTTTGGAGTTGATGAACTCCTTTAGCTTTTTCTTATCTGTGAAGCTCTTTATCTGCCCTTCAATTCTGAA
>JAAGEH010000293.1:33660031-33675637 GCA_011751065.1 Lasiurus cinereus | reverse complement strand
AGCTTTTTCTTATCTGTGAAGCTCTTTATCTGCCCTTCAATTCTGAATAATAACTTTTCTGGATAGAGTATTCTTGGTTGTAGGTTCTTGCTATTCATCACGTTGAATATTTCTTGCCACTCCCATCTGGCCTGCATCATTTCTGTTGAGAAATCAGCTGAAAGTTGGATGGGTGCTCCCTTGTAGGTAATGAACTGTTTTTCTCTTGCTGCTTTTAATATTCTCTCTTTGTTTTTTGCTCATGGTATTTTAATTATGATGTGTTTTGGTGTAGTCCTCTTTAGATTTCTATTATATGGGGTTCTGTGTGCTTCCTGGACTTGTAAGTCTATTTCTTTTACCAGATGTGAGAAGTTTTCAGTCATTATTTCTTTAAATAGGTTTTCATTATCTTGCTCTCTCTCTTCTTCTGGCACCCCCACAATTCTGATGTTGGTACGCTTGAAGCTGTCCCAGAGGCTCCTTACATTACCTTCACATTTTTGGATTCTTTTCTTGCTTTCCCAGTTGAGTATTTTCTGCTTCTTTATATTTCAAATTTTTGACTTGATTCTTGCCTTTCTCTAGTCTGCTGTTAGGACTCTGTATAATATTTTTTATTTCAGTCAGTGTATGTGTAATTTCTAGTTGGTCCTTTTCCATCTCTAGTTGGATCTTTTGCATCTCCTCTTGGGTCTCGCTAAATTTATCCATCTTTTCTAGCATATTCTTGAAAAAACTTATAAGCGTGGTTTTGAACTCTATATCCAGTCATTTGTTTTCCTCCATTTCTTTTGTTTGTGACCCCTTCCCTTGTCTCGGCATTTTCACTATGCTGGGAGAACTTTTGTGTTGGATTCAGCCTTATGATACCAGACTTGCAAACCCGAAGAAGCCCCTCTGTTGAGCTTGGGATGGGTGGAATCTCAGGGCTTAAGGGACCGCTTTGCCTTCCAGTCGGCCCTGCCTGCCACAGCCCCTGTGTCTCACGTGACTGAGTAATCGCTTGAGCGGTCCTTGTGCGCATGTGCCCGCAGTAACTTTAGACCACTGCCTTTCTGGCTCTCCTGCGCTCTAGGACCACACGAGTCTAGGTCCCCAGCGTTTCACCCAAAACTGGGGCTTAGTGGAGTCAGAAGTGGCACAGTTGGGAGGGTCTGTCTCTCTCCCACTCGCGAAAGTCAGCGGCACAATCAGCAGTCTGTCCTCTGCGCACAATGCCGTGCGCGCCATCATGCCTCTGATCTTTTGCAACTTCCCTAAATTTCTGTGCATCTCTCCCTTTTCACAGTCCAAACTCCCCCCATATGAGTTTCGGCTGGATCTGGGGTTTAGTGTCATAGGATAAGGGGTTCAATGCCTTAGAGAGTCTCCATTTCCCTCCTGCCAGAGAAAGCCAGCCAGGTACTCTGGCACCCCCTCTCTCCACGCGCGTGTCTCCGCACCTCAGCTTTTTGCAGCTCCTCTGGGTCTCTGTGAGCCCCTCTCTTTCATTCTAGTTGTAGAATTTCCACTCAGCCAGATTTCCTGTGGTTCTGGATGATGTCCGTTTTGTCTTTTAGTTGTAGTTTTGAAATTGTTGTGCGAGGCAGCAGTGTAGCTGTTTACCTATGCTGCCATCTTGGATTCTCTCAATATATTTATTTATTTTTATAAATACATCTCTATAGTCCAGAAGGATATATACCAAAATGTTAAAGATTAATTCTTAAATTTTATTACATTTTTATACTTTTCTATATTTTTTTTACTTTCTACAATGAATGTATTTATTATAAAATAATGTTAATTAGAACTAAACTCCTTTACTTAGCACATTTAATGGTTGATAAAGGAGAGACAGTCTTTGACATCTCCTACCATATAGAGATAATGGGTGCCTGAGAGGGTCTGCCATTGTGTTAGGCAATAAGGTATGTGATACTATTCATACCCTTCATGCATGGAGTATCAGAAGAGTAGAAAGTATGAAGTCTCACTGCACAAATGAAGAAACTGGGTGATGTCTTTAAGATGGTAACATAGGTCATTTCCAATTTCAGTCCCCCTCAGAAGACCAAGTAGCAACTATTCACTTTTCTGAAAATCCTAGAACCTGTCAGTAAAGCTGATGGGCCCTCTTGGAGCATAGAGACCAACAATGACCTCATTGGGAGGGTAAGAGGAGCAATTTCACTTTGATTGCATTGTCTCTCTCCTGGGCTGGTGTAGCACTACACAGAAGGGTCTACCCTGGGTCTACAGTTTCTCCAGTAGGAAAAGAGAACCCAAGGTGAACATCTAGCTTCCTCAGCACTTGGGGGATGCTTCCTAGGAAGCCCACTTGAGTCTTGCCTCAAGTAGATCACTGTGGGAATCTGCAGGACTTGATGACTGGGGATCAAATATAGCCTGAGAAGGGGCAGGGGTTATAGAAACTCTCACTCAGATCTTGGGGGATCAGGTCCCTGCTCACAATGGTGTCTCAGAAGAGACTCTGGCCAGTAGCTCACAGCATCTGCAGAACTAAACTGTTGGCCCCGTCTGTTGAGAGGATTCAGCTTGCAGTACCAACTGATTTGCCTCAGTCAATGGGCCCAACTTGCCATGGAACTCATTCCATGGCTTTGCCCAGGAAGAGAAGAAAATTCAAAGCCACAGTAATTGCTGAACATAATATCCAGTCCTGCCCTCTGGGAAGTGTGGCCACAGATGCTCAAAAACCATGGAGCACATCCTACATCCTACCAATCATGAAGCCCAACCTGCAGCCCTGCCCAACTTTGGGATACAGTCTGTGGCCCATCTGTTCCAGAGCAAAACCTGAGGCTCCATTCAACTAGCCTGTTTCTAGCCTGAATGTGGAGTGCAGCCAGAGTCACCATCTGGTTGGAAACACAGCCTGAGGCTCCACCCAAGCAGGAGAAATTACAAGCCCAGCTGTAGCCCTGCCCAATTGTGGAGTCCAACCAGTGGCACTACTCTGCCAGGGAAAATAGCTTTCAAAACCCCACTGACCAGAGATAATTGCAAAAAGATATTGCAGACACAAACAAATTCAAAATTATTTTGTGTTTGTGGATCAGAAAAATTAATATTGTTAAAATGTCCATACTACCCAGAGTAATCTATAGAATCAAATGTAATCTATATCAAAATTCCAATGGCATTTCCTACAGAAATAGAAAAAAAATCCTAAAATTTATACAGAATAACAAAAGACCTCAAATAGCCAAAGCAGTTGTGGGAAAAGCCAAATATGGAGGCATCACACTTCCTGATTCAATCTATATCACAAAGGTATAGCAATCAAAACAGTATGGTGTTGGCACAAAAACAGACATATAAATCAATGAGACAGACTAAAGAGCCCAGAAATAAACCCACACATATGTGGCCAACTAATATTTGACAAGTATTCTCAATTAATAAATGGTGTTGGAGAAAATGGACACTCACATGCAAAAGAATTAAATTGACCTCTACCTTATACCATCATAAAATTAACCTGAAATGGATTAAATACTTAAATATAGGGCCTGAAACCATGAAACTCCTAGAAAAAAACTTCTTGACATTGGAATTGGTATGAGTTTTGGATAAGACACCTAAAGCACAAGAAACAAAAATAAAAATAAACAAGTGGGGCTATACAAAACTAAAAAGCTTTTGCATAACAAAATAAACAGTCAACAAAATGAAAAGGCAACCTACGGAATGAGAGAAAATATTTGTAAACCATGTATCTCATAAGGGATTAATATTAAAAATATATAAAGAACGTGCAACCCAATAGCACAAAAAATAAATAATCTGATTAAATATGGACAGAGAACCTGAAGGTTCATTTTTCCAGAAGAGATATACCAACAGATGGCCAAAAATTATGTGAAAAAGTGCTTAACATTGTTATTAATCAGGGAAATGCAAATCAAAACTATAATATTTTTTCACCTTTTTTAGAATGATTATTATAAAAAGACTAGAGGCCTGGTACATGAAATTCATACATGGGGGGGTGGTATCCTTTAGCCCAACCTGCACCCTCTCCAATCTGGGACCCCTCAAGTGATGTCCGACTGCCCGTTTAGGCCTGATCCAGGATCATGCAGTCAGACATCTCTCTCACAATCCAGGACTGCTGGCTCCCAACTGCTTGCCTGCCTTTCTTCCTGATTGCCCCTAACTGATTCTGCCTGCCAGCCTGATCATCCGTAATTACTCCCCTGCCAGCCTGATTGATGCCTAACTGCTCCCCTGCCAGCCTGTTTACCACTAACTGCTCTCCCCTGCAGGCCTGGATCCCCCCCCAACTGTCCTTCCCTGCAGGTCTTGTTACCCCCACCTTCCCTCCTCTGCCAATTTGGTCACCCTTAACTGCTCTCCCCTGCAGGCTTGATCACCCCCAATTGCCCTTTCTTGCAGGCCCGGTCCTTCCCAACTGCTCTCTCCTGCTGGCTATCTTGTGGTGGCCATCTTGTATCCACATGGGGGCAATCATCTTGTGTGTTGGAGTGATGGTCAATTTGCATATTACTCTTTTATTAGATAGGATAGAGGCATGGTGTATGGGTGGGGCCAACTGGTTTGCCCTGAAGGGTGTCCCAGATCAGGGTAGGGGTTCCCTTGGGGCATGGGGCAGCCTGGGCGAGGGGCCTGTGGTAGTTTGCAGGCTGGCCATGTCTCCTGGTGACCCAAGCAGAGGCCCTGGTATCTGGGATTTATTTATCTTCTATAATTGAAACTTTGTAGCCTTAATGAAGCCTGGGCCAGCCAGGGTGTGTGGAAAGCTTGACTTCCACCATTGCTGGGGCAACCCAAGCCTCCTTCCTGCTCTCTCTGTGGCCATAGCCATCTTGATTGGATTAATTTGTATACTTGCTCTTGATTGGCTTGTGGGTATAGCAGAGGTAGGGTCAATTTGCATATTACTCTTTTATTAGGTAGGATAAAAGATAAATATTGGTGAGCATGTGGAGAAAAGGAAACCCTATTACAGGTTGGTGGAAATGTAAATTGGTATAGCCACTATAGAAAACAATATAGGGGTTCATAAAAAAATTAAAAATAGAACTACCATCTGAGCCAGCAATTCCATTTCTGGGTATATATTCAAAGGAAATGAAAACATGATCTTGAAGGTATTTGCACTCCCACTTTCATGGAAGCATTATTCACATAGCCAGAATATGAAAGCAACCTATGTGTCCATAAACGATGAATGGACAAAGCAAATGTGAGACATATAAACAATGAAATATTAGTTATGAAAAATGGAAATCCTTCTATTTGTGGCAATATGGATGAACCTGGAGGAAATTATACAAAGTGAAATAAGTTAGAGAAAGATAAAAACTTTGTGATTTCACTTATATGTGGAATCTAAAAAAAGCATCAATGGAGGAAAAATGGGGGATATTTGTAATACTCTCAGCAATAAAGATAAATTAAAAAAATAGAAAAGTCAAACTCACAGAAACAGAACAGATTAATGGTTAGTTACCAAGGGCAGGTGTTAGGGAAAATGTTTGAAGATGGTCAAAGGATACAAACTTCTAAATATAAGTAAGTTCTGGGGTGTACTGTTCAGAATGGTGACCAGAGTTAATAACATTTGTATAATTTGCAAATTGCAAAGAGAGTAGACCTTAACATTTCTCACTACACACACACACACACACACACGGTAACTATGAGGTGGTAGATGTGTTAACTAATCTTATTTTGAATAATTGCACAATATACATTGTGTATCAAATCATCATGTTGTATACTTATACAATGTTATATGTTCATTATATTTCTATAAGGCTGGGGAAGATAAAGAGTAAAAGAGTCCTAGGAAAGACTGGATCCCAATATTGATCTATTGCTAGGTGAGGAATGTGATTTAACATTGTAAGCTATCTGTTGGCCTAGAACTCTATCTCTGGTGCTTGGAACAAGTACTCTCACCTTTACTTTTTCCAATGATTTGCTCTTAGATTTAAACCAACATAATATGATTTAGATTTGGCAGATGTAGAACTCCTTCTCTCAATTACTGATCTTATGAACTGCTGGCTTTGAGAGCTATAGGTAATTGAATGTTGGAAGAAGCTATTCAGAATTCAAATTCAATCTTACTATAAACTTATTACCTGAAAAAGCCAGGTATAATAAATTTAAGTAGAAAGACTGGAATATTGAAACTAATCATGAGATGTCATGTTGCATGGGAGATCAAGGGAATCCAGATTCCAACAGGGACATGCAAGCATTTTACTGCCCAGATAGATCCCTTACATCTTTCTTTCTTTCTTTCTTTCTTTCTTTCTTTCTTTCTTTCTTTCTTTCTTTCTTTCTCTCTCTCTCTCTCTCTCTCTCTCTCTCTCTCTCTCTCTCTCTCTCTCTCTCAATAGTCCTTTATCTAGTAAAGTTGATTTACAATAAGGAAAAGTGTTATTTAAAGATATTCTGACTCAGAACTGTTTTAAGCTTATATTATAAAGACACAGTATCATTTCTGAGTAAGTTATATATATGCCTCCACCACACTTTACAGAATTAAGAGGTTTTCTTTAGTTCACTGATGATATCATTCTATCACTATGAACTTAAGAGTGCCTCAAATACAATTGAATATATAAAGAATAGGTTAAGTCAGCTATTCCAAGACCAAAATTACTTCCAACATTTATTTGTTGTATATTTAATAGTTCTTTATATTAGTTTTTTTTTTATTCAGTTATATGGGGGCTACATTTGTGTATCTAGGATTTATCAGAAAGATGCATTTGCTTAAAATGAGATATTCTCTGAATACTTTAGTAAAATGTATTTTTTTATGGCAATGAGGACTAACTGGTAATGACTGCTAAAGTGTGTGTGTGGTTTTGTCCATTGGAGAGTATTTGACCCTGATATCCCAACTAAATTTGGTGAGACATTTTCTAGGTCTGTCTACAAATGGAGAAAAGGTAGTGCTTTACTTTTAATAAAAAATGTTTCTCAGTTGATCATGTAAGTAAATGGAATCCCTCACAATCAGAAACATAGAATGCTTGCCCTCTAAAATTTTTTTAGAGTATGATCTCAAATGTTTGCTGCCTAATTTTTATGAAAAGCTTGATTTTAGGAAGTGATATTTATGAAGCCTTGCTTAAAAGATGCACATGTCTTCAATTTCTCTAGGTTAGCTGTCTTCAGTGTATGGTCTGAAACTCTTTGGAGTTCCCCAGGACACTGCCAGGTAGCCGGCAACGTGAAAACTGTTTCTATAATACTATGGTATTATTTGTCATTTTCATTCTCATTCCCTCACGAGTGTACTATGAAGTTTTGCGGGGGCTACGTGACACATGTTGATATTGTCACTCATATGTATTCTTATATTTTGAAAATTTATTAGTTTTAATTTTCAATGTGATAAATATTGATATATTTATACACAGGATGGGGGCAAAAGTAGGTTTACAGTTGTGAGTATGTGAAATACAGTTTATTCTTGCATTATTATTTATTAATTATTATATTATTTTTCATACAAACAACTTTTGCTCCACCCTGTATTTGTAATTCAGATACACAAAAGCCCTTTAGGCCTGAGAACTGCTCTAAATACATTTACAATGTGCTCATACCAACCAGTTAATAGCTGTGTGCCTGCAGCACACTTTCTTTTGATATACCAAAAGTTAAACTGTGATTTAACATTGTAAGCTATCTGTTGGCCTATGCTAAGACTTATTACAGCAAATAATCCTGTGAAATGCATCATTTCAAGGAAGTAGTTGGAAGGATATTGTGATTTTTATTTATACAATGCACACTTTTTTGACGTCCCATTAGATAAATTTCACTGATATTTCAGTATCATAAGGAAAAGTTGGTCTTGACTCAGTAACTAATTCTTTTTTATAGATGCCACGAATCGTGCTGTTTCCCCAGTTTTTCTCTCTTGGCTTTGGTGTCCTGGAATATTACCATCTTTCCACCAATCTTGCAGTCCCCTTCTGGCCACTGTTATGCAGATTTTTGGCATACATTTCCATATGCTGATCTGGCTTTTTCTCACATTGCTACTCTCATTTTTGTCCCAATTTCTACATTTATTTTCCTTACCTATATACACACAAATCCTTTTGAGACAGGGAGTAAATGTACATGCACATGGCTATGTCTAAACCTAGGCTCTTTTATTTGATTCTCCAATCTTGTGAGAGAAGCGTAGTTGATATATCTGATTTGCTGATGAAGAAACAGATCTGATTCATTTAGCACAGATCACCTGGCTGGTAAGAATAGCTAAGGGTAGAAGAGATTCTAACTCTCCTGACTTCTAGTCCACATTCTGAAAAAGAACACAATAATGTTCTCTGCAGCTACTTTTGAAGAATCCGTCCCATGAAGCCCTTTAACTAAGCTGATGGACAAGCTTCTCTGTAGTGAAATGAAGAGTACTGGCTGAACTATGGTAATCCAGTTCCCTAAATTGCCCAAATTTGAGGAATGGGAAGCTCCAACATTTTGTCATTCACATTTGCATTTATCCAGCATTGGAAAAAATCCCAATTTTTTATAGTTATGTAAATGATGGCATAAAAACTCTTGAAAAGATTCATTGAAGACTTAATTATAAAAAGTACTTGCCTTTCATGATGCTAATTTGTCCTGTCATTTTACTGCTGCTCTCTGGAAAATTGAAACATAGGGTCTAAGACATGTTTCCATGACTAAAAAATATAAAGTGGGTGATTCATAGTTTTCTTTTAGTTAGAAGAAATATTTAGTTAAGATAGTAATCATTTTTTTTCCAATTAGCTTTTTCTTTTTCATGAGCTAGCATACCTGCGAAAGGATTATTTATTTTCTTAGCCTATAACCTATTGAGCACATAATTTCTTATAAATAGTATTAAAACTCTTCCCTATTGGTAGCAACACATGGGAAAAAAAGAGGAGAGTGAAGCACTCTGAAACTGAATTAGCAAAGAGAAGGAAAGTGAGCTCACTGCCGAAAACATGTGGTAGCTTTTCCATCACCCCATTGGCAGATGGTCTGATAGATTTCTTAAAATAGTAATTCATCAAGGTTTTCCGTAGAATTCTTAGGCAACGTTCATTGAACAAATAGTTTATTTATTTTCTGATGGAGCTGGCACCATCTCCAACCTTTACAAGAATTCATAGTTTTTATCACAGAAAGCCCAGGTGCTTTTCATTGAAATTTTAATACCCATTGATAAATTTGTGCCTGAGGAATCAGCAAAGTATTTTAAAGTCTGACTACATTGGGGTAAATTGTAGACATCTTTCCATGAAGTGTGGAAACCAATCACTGGAAGGTCAGTTGGGGCTGTCCGGTGCATAACATTTTCCGTATTTGCATTGCTTTGGCTTTGTCACTTAGAATATTGGCATGGGAACCTGTTCTTTGTGGTTCAAGAGTTGTTTTAAAGTTGCTTATTTCCCAACTTAAGCAATAATCCTCTTTTACTGACAGCTTTTTAGTTACTGTAGAAATGATTGTATTTCTCATAAACACTGCTTTATGGTTTCAGGTTGGTGTGGGGGAGGATCAGACAGTGTTCAAAAAAGCTCGTTTTCACCCAAACACACCCACCTAAGTACTTACAGAAGGCCCAGGGGAACAGAAGCAGAATTCTTTTCCCTGCTCTACTTTTCAAAGTTTCTTATGTGGAATCAGATGCTTTTAATACATGTTTCAAAAGAGTATTTCAGTTAACCTCCAAAAATAAACAAACCACAATTCTGCTTCCCATTTTTTTCTTAATATAATCATTTGTTCCAATTTTCCTACCTTTGAAATCAGATGCTTCAGCCTCCCTTTCTGCCTCAAAAGTTTGGCTTGATTCAAGTTACAGAAGCGAATAGTTGGTTCTTCAGTCTTCCTTATTTTTATACCTTAATAGCCTTCATATGTTTTCTATCATTTAAATTTTGTTTCTGATTTGGATCTCTTCTCTTTCAATTTTCATTAGATCTATTCTCTCGTTTGTCTGTTTTCTTTCTTTCTTTTTTCTTTTCTTTTCTTTTTTTGGTATAAATCTCACTTTGCATTCTTGCTCTGAGAAAGTGAGCCTTCTCTCCCACACCTGTGTTCCATTTTATACTCCTAGGTTTAAGTGTATGAAATCTCATTTAAAGTATGACTCAGATCTCATCTTTTCAAAGCATTTCTCCACCTAAACTGGCTTCAAACTGACTCTAGTGATATCTTTAGTTCTTCCCATTCTAATCTGCCCCATTGAGTTGCTTCCTTCCTTCCTTCTCTGTCTAAGTTTTGTGCTTTCCCAGTATAGTACTAACAAAAGAGAATGGGCTTTGAGTCCACACTTGCATTAGTTTGAATCTCAGCTCTGCCTAGCTGTTTGACCTTGAGCAAATTACTTTGCATCTGAATTTTCTTTCCTGAAAAATGAGGATATTGCTAACTATATCACAAAATTTTTGGAATGATTAAGTGAGAACATATAGTTAGAATGGAGTCATACTAAGTGTTCAATATTATACATTTTTTTCAGTCTTCAGGAAAATCTGGCGTTGTTTTGATGATAAAGGTATTACTAGAAAAATCAGAGTAATGTATAATAAATTGCTAGTTTCTAAGAGAAAATGCTTTAGGTAGTATGTTTTATTCCCCTCTCCCCCATTATGCATCTATCCATCCATTTTTGGAATTAAAATTATGAAATATCCAAAAATAACAGTGTAACAATTAATAAAGCAAAATATGCATATGATCACCCACACTTAGTGTGAACAAATTTTATATTTTGCCATAATTAAATCAGATCTTCCTTCTAAAAAGATAAATATCTTATTTGTTTAAAATCTTCTATGTCTCTTTTCTGATGTTAATCATCACTCTCCTGAGATACAGCCATGATAAATTTGTCCTTGAATATTCTTATTTATATATTTATACTTTTACTATATATACATACATTCATATAAAATATTGTTTGGCATATTTAAGTGACATGTACATAATATATTGTATATGTTCTACAACTTGCCATTTTGTTCTATATTTTTGTTGAATTTATTACATGTGCCATTATTATGTTGTTATATTCTGTTCATTTTTATTGGATTTCTAATGACTATGCCATTGTATGAAGGTGCTACAGTAATAGTACAATTGAAAAACTAAGTGGAGTGGATGATTCTAATTGTACCTGAAGATAAAATATTAAAATATGATTCAACTCTAGTTGTGAACTCAATCCATTTGCTTAATCTTTTTTTTTTATTTAATAAATCTTTATTATTCAGATTATTACATTTGTTCCTCTTTTCGCCCCCATAGCTTCCCTCTACCCGGCTCCCACCCTCCCTCTGCCCTTACCTCCCCCTGCATTGTCCTCATCAATAGGTGTATAATTTTTGTCCAGTCTCTCCCTGCACCCCCAACAACCCCTTTCCCCCTGAGAATTGTCAGTCCATTCCCTTTCTATGCCACTGATTCTATTATATTCACCAGTTTATTCTGTTCATCAGATTTTTTATTCACTTGATTTTTAGATTCACTTGTTGGTAGGTATGTATTTGATATGATTACTATCTTCTTAATATGATGATACTTTGATTGTGACTCAATATATGATCTATCTTTGAAAATGACCCATGTGCACTTGAGAAGAATGTATGTTCTGTGGCTTTGGGGTGACAATTAATTCCATCTGGTCTAGTGAGTCATTTAGGATTGATGTTTCTTTGCTGATTTTTTGTTTAGAGGATTTGTCCAATGATGATAACTAAGTTCTTATATACTACTAGCTAGGAGAATTGGCATTTAAACTTCACATAACCACTCTGGCCAGTGTGTGCAGCTTAGTTTGCTGAGTGTTTTCCGATGAATTGAGAGGCCACTGGTTCAATTCATAATCAGGGCTCAGGATTGGTTATGGGTTCAATCCCCAGTAGGAGGTCTGCAGGAGGCAGTTAATCAAGGTTCAGTTCTTACATTAGTGTTGCACACTTTCTTTTCCTCTTTCTTCCTCTATCTCTAAAAAATCAATAAAAGCATATTAAGAAATACCCTTACATAACCTTATGAGGTTAGCACTATTATTATCTTCATTTTATAGAGAACACAACTGAAACAGAGAGATTAATAAAGGAATATTTATCAATAATGGCCATTATAGAGCGTGCAATTCTCTGGTTAGAAAATTATTTGAAAAATATTTTTTTTGAAGTGTCATCAGTCTTTATGACAGTTTTTAAATTTACTAGAGGAAAAAGGGGTTTACCATGAATACTTACATGTTAAACTTCTGGGATATATTATAATACTACTGCTACTATTTCTAGGAAGTTCTAAATGAATTAGAATAAAAATTTAGAAATCTGTTTCTTTCGGGCTCCTACTGCCAAAGTATTATAATGGTTCTCTGCCATGTGGAGTTCCATAATATAATAACAGGGAAATAACAGGGAAGAGGCAGACAGCTCACACTGGGATAATTTCACTGACATCTGGCTTTATTTTTGCTTGTTACATCTTCCAGACCCCAACAACAGTCACTTTATGTAATATATGTTACACATATCTTACTACACTGTAAGAGGTTTCAGAAAAATTGCTTTTGACAACTAATTAGCATTTCCTAAACATATAATACGATATTACTGTGGTACTATATTGCATGGTACAATATTGGTTTCATTTAATTTAAGGCCATATTATAGATCCAATAATTATTATGGAATTTTCAGTGTAGGTATTTATTGAAATTTCAGGTTAAATTGAAATTTTGTCACATTTTGACATCAATTTTAAACATCTTTCTAGATGTAATAAATACTATATTTTTATTAGTAATAGTTTTAGTAAGTTTCTTTCAGATTTTAGAGTTTGTGTTTCAATAAACCTTAATTCTGCATAAGCTCATGGAATGATTTGTTGATCTTTATGCTCTAATAATGTCTCATAGATGATGACCAAGCATTCATAATTGCCTTTAAAGAAAAACTATCAATACCGACTTCTGCAGTACTATGGTTTTCGCCAAAGTTGTTGACTTTGGTACTTTGTTAATTGTGAATGCAGTAGGATCCAATCTTTGCCTTTAGAGGATATCAGGGCAAAAGTTAATGCAGAACATTTTACCCATTTTTGGAGCAGAGGATGGTCTCAAATCACAGTTCCAAACGGGAAGAAGCCAACTGCCCAGTTGAAGGGTGATACTGTTTATAATGCACATGGTTGCTGTTGTGATAAGCCTCCCAGGAATGTGGAGGAAGGATAATGTAGTTTAATTCAGAGTGCTTTGGAATGTTGCACTTTGCCTTCCTTATCCTTGGTATTTAACATGTTTTGATAGAATCACTTTAGATCCATCTAAAAACTGCCAGTGATCTGAAGAAAATCCTTTGGCCTACTGTAATTGTTTGGCCCACTCTTTTTTAATTTTTATAATTTATTTATTTAAAAATTTTATTTATTATTATTTTTTTAAGCTGTATGGTTGAAAGTATTGCCTATGTCCCTCTTTCCCCCATCAACCCCTTCCAGCCCACCCCCACCCTCTGCCCCAGGCCCTGACCACTCCACTGTCTGCATCATGGGTTTGTTTGGCTCCCTCTTTGTGTGTAGATTGCTAATTCCTCCCTGCACCTTCACATTGTCACAAATTCAGGTTTACAAATCCATGGGAATATGCATCTCTATCTTTTCCCCCTCTCTCTTTTCTCTCATGCATGAGTACACGCATATAGGCATTCTCTCTCTCTCTCTCTCTCTCTCTCTCTCTCTCAGTTTTTTTTGTAAGTGTACATGATACTTCTCTAGTTAAATGATGTTATTTGATACTTTTTCTTACATTTTGTGGAGAACCATTATTATTTTAAAAGATTCTATTAACATTTTTTTTCACCATTCTAACTTGATAAGCAATATAAGTCTAGAGAAAGCTATTATTTCTGTAATGCCAGGAAGGTTGTTGAAATTTTACATGTATTAAAACCAGATGAGGGAGAATCCAAGATGGCGGCATAGGTAAACACCTACACTGCTGCCTCACACAACAATTTCAAAACTACAACTAAAAGACAGAACGGATATCATCCAGAACTACAGGAAATCTGGCTGAATAGAAATTCTACAACTAGAAGGAAAGAGAGGGGCTCACAGAGACTCAGAGGAGCTGCAAAAAGCTGAGGTTCGGAGACACGCGCGTAGAGAGAGCGGGTGCAGGAGAACCTGGCTGGCTTTCTCTGGCAGGAGAGAGACAAAGACTCTCAAAGGCATTGAACCCCATATCCTACAACACTAAACTCCAGATCCAGCTAAAACTCATACGGGGGGAGTTTGGACTGTGAAAAGGGAGAAGTGCACAGAAATTTAGGGAAGTTGCAAAAGATCAGAAGTCTGGTGGTGCGCACAGCACTGTGTGCAGAAGACTGCTGATTGTGCCACTGGCTTTCACAAGTGGGTGGAAGACAGACCCTCCCAACTGTGCAACTTCTAACTCCACTAAACCCTAGTTTCAGGCAAAACCCTGGGGACCCAGACTCACATGGTTCCGGAGCACAGGGGAGTCAGAAAGGCAGCAGTCTAGAGGCACAGTAAGAGAGAGAGTGCGCTCACACACAGGGACTGCTCCAGCAATTACCCTGTCACGTGAGACTCAGGGGCCGTGGAGGTCGGGGCCAACTGGAAGGCAAGGCAGTCCCTTAAGCCCTGAGACTCCAACCATCCCAAGCTCAACAGAGAGGCTTTTGCAGTTTTGCAACTCTTATATTATAAGGCTGAATCCAACACAGAAGTTCTCCCAGCATAGTGAAAATGCTGAGACAAGGGAAGGGATCTCAAACAAAAGAAATGGAGGAAAACTAACGACTGGATATAGATTTCAAAACCACGCTTATAAGGTTTTTTAAGAATATCCTAGAAAAGATGGATAAAGTTAGTGAGATCCAAGAGGAAATGAAAAAGAACCAACTAGAGATGGAAAAGATCCAACTAGATATGGAAAAGGTCCAACGAGAGATGAAAAAGGACCAACTAGAAATTAAACATACACTGACTGAAATAAAAAATATTATACAGAGTCCTAACAGCAGACTAGAGAAAGGCAAGAATCAAGTCAAAAATGAGAAATATAAAGAATCAGAAAACACTCAACTGGAAAAGCAAGAAGAGAAAAGAATCCAAAAATGTGAAGGTAACATAAGGAGCCTCTGGGACAGCTTCAAGTGTACCAACATCAGAATTGTGGGGGTGCCAGAAGAAGAGAGAGAGCAAGATACTGAAAACCTATGTAAAGAAATAATGACTGAAAACTTCTCACATCTGGTAAAAAAAAATAGACTTACAAGTCCAGGAAGCACACAGAACCCTATATAAAAGGAATCCAAAGCAGAATACACCAAGACACATCATAATTAAAATACCAAGAGCAAAAGACAAAGAGAGAATATTAAAAGCAGCAAGAGAAAAACAGTTCATTACCTACAAGGGAGCACCCATCCAACTTTCAGCTGATTTCTCAACAGAAATGATGCAGGCCAGAAGTGAGTGGCAAGAAATATTCAACGTGATGAATAGCAACAACCTACAACCAAGAATACTCTATCCAGCAAAGCTATCCTTCAGAATTGAAGGGCAGATAAAGAGCTTCACAGATAAGAAAAAGCT
>JAAGEH010000293.1:33623985-33653442 GCA_011751065.1 Lasiurus cinereus | reverse complement strand
CCCCCCTCCCTCCCAGGCGTACCCCGACCCCCCAGTGTCTGTGATCATTGGTTATGTTTATAAGCATGCATACAAGTCCTTTGATTGATCACTTATTTACCTCACCTAACTTTAATCTTTCTGCTATAATTTCACAGTCTGTTTGATGCTTTATGATTTTTGTCCTCCTGAGAATTATCAGTCTACTCCCTTTCTGTGCTCCTGATTCTATTATATTCACCAGTTTATTCTGTTGATCAGATTTTTAATTCACTTAATTTTTAGATTCACTTGTTGACAGATGTGTATTTGTTGTTCATAATTTTTTGTCTTTTACCTTTTTCTTCTTCCTCTTCTAAAAGGGTACCTTTCAGCATTTCATATAATACTGGTTTGGAGTTGATGAACTCCTTTAGCTTTTTCTTCTCTGTGAAGGTCTTTATCTGCCCTTCAATTCTGAATGATAGCTTTGCTGGATAGATTATTCTTGGTTGTAGGTTCTTGTTGTTCATCACGTTGAATATTTCTTGCCACTCCCGTCTGGCCTGCATCGTTTCTGTTGAGAAATCAGCTGACAGTCGTATGGGTGCTCCCTTGTAGGTAATAAACTGTTTTTCTCTTGCTGCTTTTAATATTCTCTCTTTCTCTTTTGCTCTTGGCATTTTAATTATGATGTGTCTTGGTGTAGTCCTCTTTGGGTTCCTTTTCTTTGGGGTTCTGTGTGCTTCCTCGACTTGTAAGTCTATTTCTTTTACCAGATGTGGGAAGTTTTCAGTCATTATTTCTTTAAACAGGTTTTCAGTATCTTGCTCTCTCTCTTCTTCTGGCACCCCCACAATTCTGATGTTGGTACGCTTGAAGCTGTCCCAGAGGCTCCTTACATTATCTTCACATTTTTGGATTCTTTTCTCTTCTTGCTTTTCCAGTTGAATGTTTTCTGCTTCTTTATATTTCAAATTTTTGACTTGATCCTTGCCTTTCTCTAGTCTGCTGTTAGTACTCTGCATAATAGTTTTCATTTCAGTCAGTGTCTTTATCATCTTCTCTTGGGTCTCACTAAATTTATCCATCTTTTCTAGCATATTCTTGCAAAACCTTATAAGCGTGGTTTTGAACTCTATATCCAGTCATTTTTTTTCCTCCATTTCTTTTGCTTGTAATCCCTTCCCTTGTCTCGGCATTTTCACTGTGCCGGGGAAACTTCTGTGCTGGATTCAGCCGAAGAAGCCTCTGCTGAGCTTGGGAGGGGTGGAGTCTCAGGGCTTAAGGGACCGCCTTGCCTTCCAGTCGGCCCCGCCCTCCACGGCCCCTGAGTCTCACGTGACTGGGTAATGGCTGGAGCGGTCCTTGTGCGCTCGCGCACCCGCAGCGCCTCTGACCGCTGCCTTTCCGGCTCCCCTGTGAACCAGGACCACACGAGTCTAGGTCCCCAGGGTTTCGCCCCAAACAGGGGCCCAGTGGACTCAGAAGTGGCGCAGTTGGGAGGGTCTGTCTCCCGCCCACTCGCGAAAGCCAGCAGCACAATCAGCAATCCGTCCTCCGCGTGGTGCCGTGCGCAACCAGACCTCCGATCCTTTGCGACTCCCCTAAATTTCCGTGCACTTCTCCCTTTTCACAGTCCAAGCTCCCCCGTATGAGTTTCGGCTGGATCTGGGGTTTAGTGTCGTAAGATAAGGGGTTCAATGCCGTTGGGAGTCTCCGTTTCCCTCCCGCCAGAGAAAGCCAGCCAGGTACTCCGGCACCCGCTCTCTCAGCGCGCGTCTCCGAACCTCAGCTTTTTGCAGCTCCTCTGGGTCTCCGCGAGCCCCTCTCTTTCCCTCTAGTTGTAGAACTTCCACTCAGCCAGCTTTCCTGTGGTTCTGGATGGTGTCCGTTCTGTCTTTTAGTTGTAGTTTTGAAATTGTTGTGCGAGGCAGCAGTATAGGTGTTTACCTATGCCGCCATCTTGGATTCTCTCCTGATGTTATGTCTTTATGGAGTTAGGTTTTGATGACTTCTTTTGGTTAAAAAATGGGGAAAAATTATTAGGCATTTATTTTTGGTTTAGGGGTGCCATGAAAAAAATTAATGAAACACTAAGGATACCAAGAGCAGAGAAAGTTTGGGAATCTTTCCTCTCATTTTCTATCTATCTATCTATCTATCTATCTATCTATCTATCTATCATCTACAATATGTATACATAAATGACATATGAATATATATTATGCAAATGTATTATGTTAGTGGTTATTAATATTTATATATTTATTATAATATATAGTTTTATAGAAACATTATTGTTAATTTAAGGTCTTGGGCTATATTTTCAAGGTTCTCAAATTTTATTTATAAATAGTCATTCCGTTTAGATTACAAGAACTTAGACTAAGCATTACTACTCACTTGCTGGGAGTTGAACCAAAGCACACGTCTAGCTGTAGTGCTTTGAATAAAAGTTGTAGAGCATTTCCCACTGTTATAGCTCAAAGTGATACCTTGTCTGCATTCCTTTGATTTGATTTTTCTCATTCACTTCTTGAGATTAAAAAAGGCTTAAACTTGTCCAATTGAGTAGAATTATTTCTGATGCCAGGGAGCCACATATAGACTGCTCTACTCTGAGATTTTATGTTTTTATTCCCTTTCAGAGTAGACAAGGGTTAGGTTAGAGAGTGAGATACTAGGTTCAAGATGAACAGAAAACCTGAAAGTGAAAGTTAGAGAGATCATAAGATTGTGTTTACTCGGGATATTAGTTTTGTAATTCTTTTCCAAAATTCCCGAGTCTCAGGGTTAGACAATTAATGAACAATTTCACAGGCAATCTAATATCTTGTTTGTCCCTGGTTCTATGAAGTATATAAATACCTTTGATATGTCAATTCTCCCTAAAAGGGAGAATTCATATTCTAAATACTAGTTCTTGATGTATTATGGCCTTTGGACAATGGTCACCATTTTCACCTGTCAAAATAATAATAGTAGCTTCAGACTCTGGATTAGAAGGATGTTTGAAACTCAATGTACACCTACTAGTTTCTCATCATTCTCAATGAGAATCATCTCTAACTACTTGCTCAGCTCTCCCTCTGTCTGCATGGCCCATGACCCACTTCCCAGCACCAGTTTTGCTTCCTCAGTTATGGCTGTCACATATGATCTGTGCGCTGATGAATAGCGGCAGCCTTTACTCCATAGTGCCCATTAAAATCTGTGTCAGTGAGAGCAGCTTCTGCATATCTCAAGGTGGCATACTCCCTTCAAGTCAGCAATTGCAAGCACGAGAGTGACCATGTCCTTATATTGACACTGCTAGCATCTGTCTCCCATTGTCATTTCTTGACTCTCTAGGATTCTCTAAGACATTAGACAATGTATAAGTCTTCATTTTATCTCACATAATTGTCTCTTATACATACAAGTCACTCTATATTTAAGACATCTGTTCCTGTGATCTTAAACTATATATATGAAGTGGCAAATAGAACTAGATGTGGCTTATACTACTAAGTGGATTCCCAATCTTTCTTTTTTTATATATTTGTTTTTTATTTTATTTTAATTATTTATTTATTTATTATTATTTTTTAAATTAAATCTTTATTATTCAGATTATTACATTTGTTCCTCTTTTATCCCCTCCATAGCTCCCCTCCACCCAGCTCCCACCTCTCCCTCTACCCTTACTTCCCCCCCATTAACCTCATCCATAGGTGTATGATTTTTGTCCAGTCTCTCCCTGCACCCTCCTCACTCCTTTCCCCCTGAGGATTATCATTCCACTTTCTTTTTGTGCCCTGATTCTATTATATTCACCAGTTTATTCTGTTGATCAAATTTTTGATTCACTTAATTTTTAGATTCACTTGATGGATATGTATTTGTTGTTCATAATTTTTTATCTTTTACCCTTTTCTTCTTTCTCCTCTTAAAGAGTGCCTTTCAGAATTTCATATAATACTGGTTTGGAGTTGATGAACTCCTTTAGCTATTTCTTCTCTGTGAAGCTCTTTATCTGCCCTTCAATTCTGAATGATAGCTTGCTGGACAGAGTATTCTTGGTTGTAGGTTGTTGCTATTCATCACGTTGAATATTTCTTGCCACTCACTTCTGGCCTGCATCATTTCTGTTGAGAAATCAGCTGAAAGTTGGATGGGTGCTCCCTTGTAGGTAATGAACTGTTTTTCTCTTGCTGCTTTTAATATTCTCTCTTTGTCTTTTGCTCTTGGTATTTTAATTATGATGTGTCTTGGTGTATTCTGCTTTGGATTCCTTTTATATGGGGTTCTGTGTGCTTCCTAGACTTGTAAGTGTATTTCTTTCACCAGGTGGGGGGAGTTTTCAGTCATTATTTCTTCAATAGGTTTTCAGTATCTTGCTCTCTCTCTTCTTCTGGCACCTCCACAATTCTGATGTTGGTACACTTGAAGCTGTCCCAGAGGCTCCTTATGTTACCTTCACATTTTTGGATTCTTTTCTCTTCTTGCTTTTCCAGTGGAGTGTTTTCTGATTTTTTATATTTCACATTTTTTACTTGATTCTTGCCTTTCTCTAGTCTGCTGTGAGGTCTTTGTCTAATATTTTTTATTTCAGTCAGTGTATGTTTAATTTCTAGTGAGTCCTTTTTCATCTCTAGTTGGTCCTTTTTCATCTCTAGTTGGTCCTTTTTCATTTCCTCTTGGGTCTCGCTAACTTCATCCATCTTTTCTAGGATATTCTTGAAAAACCTTATAAGCGTGGTTTTGAACTCTAAATCCAGTCATTTGTTTTCCTTCATTTCTTTTGTTTGTGATCTCTTCCTTTGGATTTGCATTTTCACCAGGCCAGAACTTCTGTGTTGGATTTAGCCTTATGATACAAGACTTTCAAAACTGCAAAAGCTTCTTTGTTGAGCTTGGGATGGGTGGAGTCTTAGGGTTTAACAGACTGCCTTGCCTTCCAGTTGGCCCCACCCTCCACAGCTCTGGTCTCACGTGACTCTGGGTAATCACTGGAGCAGTCCCTGTGTGACCACACAATGCCTCCAGACCACTGCCTTTCTGGCTCCCCAGCGCTCCAAGACGATATGAGTCTAGGTCCCCAGGGTTTTGCCTGAAACTGGGCTTTAGTGGAGTTAGAAGTGGCACAGTTGGGAGTCTCTGTCTCCTGCCCTCTCATGAAAGCCAGTGGCACAGTCAGCAGTCGGTCCTCTGCGTGCAGTGCTATGCACACCACCTGACGCCTGCCCTTTTGCGATTCCCCTAAATTTCCGTGCACTTCTCCCTTTTCACAGTCCAAACTCCCCCATATGAGTCTCTCCTGGACCTGGGATTCAGTGCTGTAGGATAAGGGGTTTAATATTGAGAGTCTCCATCTCCCTCCCACCAGAGAAAGCCAGCCAGGTACTCTGGCACCTGCTCTCTCCACGTGCATGTCTCTGTACTTCAGCTTTTTGCAGCTCCTCTGGGTCTCCGTGAGCCCGTCTTTTTCCTTCTAGTTGTAGAATTTCCACTCAGCCAGCTTTCCCCTGGTTCTGGATGCTGTCATTTTGTCTTTTAGTTGTAGTTTTGAAATTGTTGTGCGAGGCAGCAGTGTAGGTGTTTATCTATGCCACCATCTTGGATTCTCCAGATTCCCAATCTTTCCAAGTGGAATCTTTTTTTTTAAATTAAAATTTTACACAACTCAAACATATAAACTAGACAAAAGTAGAGTTTGTATTCTTCAAATAAGATCATTAGCAATCATGCTATTTTCTTCAAAAATAATCTCTTGTTCACCTAAGAAACCAAGGTTTTAGAGGAACATCTTTTAGAAAGGATAGATTAAGATATGTTGTTAATAAATGTAGAAAGAGAACTCATCTGATTTTTAGGCAAATTTTTCTATTTATTAAATATATTAAGCTTTTTACTCTTAGAAACTTATGTAATTTAGAGTTTGGCACAGAGCAGAGGGGCAAACTACAAAATGTGGGACAAATATGGCCCACTACCTGATTTTGTAAATAAAGTTTTATTGGAACATACATATTGTTTGGGTATTGTCTCAGGATGCTCTCATTCAGCATAGCAGATTTGAGAAGAGCCTGGATGTCCCACAGAATCTAAAATATTTATTATCTGGTTATTTAAATATAAAGTTTGCCAGGAAACTATCCCTTGGGGATAGTTTAGTACTCTATAAGTAAACAGTATGTATTAAACTATAACCTATGAATTACAAATAAGTGTTTTATACTCAAGTAACCAGTATAGTTTAAATCCAGTTTGTATACTATCTGCACCTTAGAATACATTGGCATTTAAAGTTGACATTACATTTTATTTTTGTTCTGATAAAACTTCATCTCCACATTTCCAGTTTACACTTAAAAAAGATGGAAAGACTTGTATGCATGCATATGAACAAAACCAATGGACACAGACAGTGCGAGGGGGAGAGGGTTTATGCTTAAGGAAGGGGAAAGTGGGGAAGAGTGGGGGAGAGGTCAATGGAGGAAAAAAGGAGACTCATATAATACCTTAAACAATAAAGGAAAAAAAACCCGAAAATTTTCTACTGACATTCTCAATTTAAAAAGAGCTTTGCAGATTTTGGGTGTATTGATATGATATGAAAGTTTCTCTGTACTGAGGAAGGAAATTCTCTCTTCCCCAATCCAGTCTTTGAATAACTCCAGATCAATGTGTGTATTCAATGTCTTTGCTTTTATCTAATATGAAAAAAACCAATGTGCTGATAGCTTCTGAAAAGCTTTCCAAGTTGGCCCAAGATGAAATAAACTGTCCTTAAAGTAAAATAAATGGTATCCCACAATGCTATTGATACAATACATGCCATCAAGCATGTCTTTCCATTTTCAATAATACATCATAGCAGAGAGAAAGAGGTTAATAGAAGAATCAGCTTTTACTTTTGAGATCTGAGGTTTACTCTAGCTATTTCACTTTTAAAGGAAGGTTACTCTTAGACCCTATTCTTTAAGAAGCACCAGTAACAGATAATGTAAAAGGTAAAATCATTTGCTAGCTTTCTTCAAAGAAAAGTGCTTATTTAGTTGACTAAGCAAACTATTTCAAATCGACTAAGGGCTTGAACTAAATGTTTGATTTTTTTTTGGATCAATGATAATTTCCATTCTGTGGCTTCAGCATGTAGAAGCTGTCAAGTCACAAAATATTATGAAAAATTGAATTCATTGTTTTTAAATATTGTATAAGGTGCCAAATTGGACAATAAAAAATTAGAAGGGGAGAAAATAAAATAATGGCAAAATAAAAATAAACAAGTTACTAAATACATAGATATGATTGGAGAAAATTCAAGCATTATGTTGGTTAATCAGTTATGCTTGTTAGATGACTGTATTGTAAGGTGCACTAGGGCAATATTCTGAGGCATTTGTGTGTATTTGTGTGTGTGTATTAAGAGTCGTGTATGATGGTTACATATCTAACACATTCAATGAATGTAGCCAAAGTAATGTGCAATGTGACTGTTTTCAGGCTATCTGGAGTTTTACCTTTTCCCACATAAGAAAATACATTCAGAATGTAGGAGTGATATTGTAATAACCTGCATATATTCTTGTATATCATCATTTGTGTTAACAGGACTTTTTCAGTTGCAATTGGCAGAAATCCAACCTTAAATGGGACTTTATTGGCCCCATGCAATAGAAAAACAGGGTGAAACTGGACACTCTTCTTTTTCCATCACTCAGCTCTGTTTTATCTGTGTTGATTTACTCTCAAGCATTTTTTCCTCTTGGCAAAAATGGCTCTGATAGCTCCAGGTGTATTAAACGTTCTCAGCAGCAATGATCCTGGAAGAAAAAGAAATCTTTCTTCTCCCTCTGGTATTTTATTTCAATCTTGAAAATCAAGCCTGCAACTGAGGTTCATGCCCTTGCCCAGAATTGAATCCAGGAACCTTCAGTACACAGGTTGATGCTCTAGCCACTGAGCCAAATTGGGTAGGGCTCTAAGACGTTTGTAGCACCTATTAATGTCTTTTAAATTTCTAACTGTCAAAATCTGACCTGTATAACTAATCACTTCATTTAAGAAGATTGATGCTAAACAAATATCAATTCAGACTATGAATTGGCCTATTTTTGAGACTTACCTGATTTCATAAATTTATGAATATTCTCATTGTTGAAAACTTGATTATTAAAATGTTATTAAGAATAAATAAATTTTATGAATTTAAACCTAATGAAAATAGAACATCTTGTATTTATTTAGTCATGGTAGATTTGTTTAAAATTTTTCTTTCTTCTCTTAAGGTCTTGGAAAGCCAAACTCTGACTCAATTATAAAATTATAGATGCTATTTTTTTCTAAAATCGTTAGACTGAAAATCTAGGGTCATCTAATACACGGAAGTCAGCCGAGAAGGGAACCACACAGTGTGTAGCTAATCATACCTTGTCAAACAGGCTCCCTCCATCAGCCTTATTGTTACTGATGTCAGCTGATGCCTTAATTAGAGGTGGAGGTGGAGAGTACCAGATGCAATAGGGACCAGATCATTCTGGACCGACCCATAAAGATGTCAAAAAATAAATAAATACCAGTAAATGTTTGTCTTACTCTGCAAAATGCAAACTGAATGTAATCAGTTATGCAAAAGTGCATGGAAATAGAGCTGCAGGCAGACAATTTGGGCCTCCTCCCACTGAGTGTTTGATCAGACAGTGGAGAAAACAGAAAGAACAACTCCTTGAGATGCCAAAAAGGAAGGCCTTAAGACAGTGGTTCTCAACCTTTCTAATGCCGCGACCCTTTAATACAGTTCCTCATGTTGTGGTGACCCCCAACCATACTTCATAACTGTAATTTTGCTATTGTTATGAATTATAATGCAAATACCTGTGTTTTCTGATGGTCTTAGGCAACCCCTGTGAAAGTGTCATTCGACCCCCAAAGGGGTCGCAACCCACAGGTTGAGAACCACTGCCTGAAGAGGAAAACCAGCAAAATGGGCAAATTTAGAGCTGAGGTCTAAGACTTGGATTATGGAGCAGTGCCAGAGTAGCTTATGTGTGTCAACCAAGCTTATTCAGTGTCAGGCAAGAATGTTTGCAAGTAAATGAACATTGTTGATTTTACAGGAAAGGCAAAATGGTGCTTCAATTTCCTGAGGAGAAAAAGGTTGGCCATGAGAACACAAACAAAGTTAACTCAGAAAATACTACCAGTTTATGAGGATGATCTCACATATATAGACAGTGACTCAGAAAACAGCAGTGATACAATAGAAGTTGGAGAAATTAATATGTCTGAAAATAATAGTGATGAAGAAGAGAGCAGGGATGCAACAGAGGCTGAATAAAGTGATATGATGCATAAATCATAGTACTGGTTTGTAAACATTACCTGTAGTAATTACTAAATAAAAGTGTGTTCTGTTTTATGTTTAAAATATTAATTTCTTAATTTTGGGTTGGAAAAGTGGCAGGTGTCTTACACATGGGCATCTTATACACAGAAAAATACAATAAATTAATTGGAATGGCCTCGAAGAGTAATTTAATCTACTATACCTCAGGCAAGACTACTACACAAAAGGTGAAACTCTTGTCTGTTTTTAAATTCTCTGTAGTGGGTTAAATGGTGGCCCTCAAAGGATATGTCTGTGTCCTAATCCTCAGAACCTGTGATTGTGATCCTATTTGGAAATAGAACTTTTGAAGATGAAATCAAGTTAAGAAGACATCATACTAGATGAGGGTAGGCCCTAATCTAATAACTAGTGTCCATAAGAGGAGAAAAACTTGGACTTATACACAAATGAGAAAGCCATGTGAGGATAGAGACACATATGAGGAGATTGCTATGTGAACATGGAGGAGGCAGACATTGGATGATGTCTCCCTAAGCTAAGGAACACCAAGAATTTCTGGCAATTACCTGAAACCAGGAGAGAAGCATGGAACAGACTTTTCTCCAGAGCCTTTGCAGGGGCACTGCCCTGTCAGCACCTTGATTTTGAACTTCTGGGCTCTGAACAGTGAGAGAATAATTCTTGGTTGTGTGGCAGCCAGAGGAAACTAATGCAACCTCTCAATTACTTAGGAAAACATTTGTGGCAATTTGTTATGGCAGCCAGAGAAAACTAATGCAACCTCTCAATTATTTAGGAAAACATTTTTCCTATTTCACATTTTTTTTTTTGGTCTAAGATTAGCTCTGGATTATTGTCAGTTTTATACATATCCAAATATGCAAAGACAAAAAGGACAGTTAAGGAAAGTGACCTTGGTGTAGAAGAAGCATGGTAATCTAAAAGAAGGCCTTTTAAAGCACATTAATATTCTGTAAACAAAATAGTCAAATTATTTTACTGTGATGCCACTTCTTTTTGTTCAAAGAACAACAACAAAAAAAAAAAAAAGAAAAGAAGAAAAGAGAAACTTGGTTCTAGCACTGATTATTCTTTATTTTTCAAAAAGTTGTATGCATTTTTTTTTGCTAAAATTACTTTCCAGTTTCTTTAAGCTTTAAAAAAAAATCCTTGTATTTTACTCAAATCTAATCATGACTTGTATTCTAGTTCTTTCAAAAAAATTAATTACATTAAAATATTGAAATTCCCCAAATTTTCAAACTATAATGTAGTAAGAATTAATAGTGTAGTGTTATACAGTGCAGTTTGTTTGACTCTTACTTTCAAGAATATTTACTTGCTGGGTCTAATGTAAGGCTCAGCAGTTGGCATTTACTTTTATTCTTTTTATCAACCCCCTCTCTTATAATTCTCATACTAAGATCCATTAGACACACTTTGGAATACATGCTCTAGTCCATCCATCCTGGCTCATCTGATGGCAGTAATTTCTAGCGAAAAACCAAAGTATCCACACTTTATGTCTCAATTTACATTCCAATTCCATTTTTCTCCAACTAATTTCTATGAGATTAAGCCTAATTTTCTTCCAGTGATTCTGAGAACCAATGCTTATTTCTAAAGTCTCAAGGCATTTTGTTCTATTTGTCTGACAGTTTTATTAATTTTCCCTTTTAGGAAGTTAAGGAGGGGATTGGTGGAGAATCTCTCCCAGTCATCCTCCCTCCATCATCTCTCCTCCTCTCTCCTGCATCTCCCAGTGCTGGAGGGTATAATCTCATTCTTCCAGGGAAGGATTTGACATATGAAAATAACAAATAATTAATCAAATAAACACATTTTTACTATTACTAATTCAATGCACAGAAATACGTTTTCATCCTCAGTGTTCTAGGAACAATGTGAATACCACTGGCAGAGAACAGGATCAGAGACTCATTACGACTCAGTATCTTGACTCTTACTTGGAATCCTGAACTCCATTTTGATTTCCAATTTTTTAATGAAGATAAATGTTTTATTTAGATGCACTGGGATATATTATTTCAGCTGGCTAACATCTGGATGCTTTCTCAGAACATGCTGAAGCCTGCATTTGTAGCACTGGCTAGTTTGTTCCAGGAACACAAAGTGCTCATTATTTACCATTGTTATTTTCTCTGACTCGAGAGAAAATTCAGTGCTACAAAAGTGCCAACTTAAAGGAAACCATGAATTAAAGCTGATAGAGTTCAAAATGCTGATGTTCTGATTGTTATCTCCTGGGTTGATCTGCAAATTATTCTTTTTCAGAAGAGTATAAAAGAAAGACCAAGTTAGATTAATTGTACTTCTTTTTAAATAGATTATAACCAGTCACTCATGATTCTAAATTTTCCACTTTTTGGGAACCTCTTGGAATCATAGAATGCATCACTTGACCTTGAAGGGATCTTAGAAGTTAATGGAGTTAGGCCCCTCATGTAGTTCAGAGATAGCCTCTGCTAAAGTCACTGGTAAAGGTCACCCAGGTTCTGTCTGCTTACTGGGCACTATTTGTAGGGTCCTTTCCCTGGTGAAAACCAGTTCCTTCATTGATTTCACTTGAACATAGCTTATGAAATGCCATTTACAAGATGGAAAATGGATGCAATTAATCATTTATTTATTCATTCACACCTGGATTACTTTATGATGAATATGGTATGTGGTGGACTTTAAAGTCAGACAGACCTGCATTTGACTCCTGATTCTTTCACAAACTTGTTTCAAGACATTAAGCTGGTTAAAATTTTAAGCCTAAATTTCTTCATATGTTAATGGGATTTTAAAATATATTCTTATTGATTTCAGAGAACAAGGGAGAAGGATAGTGATAGGAACATCAATGATGAGAGAGAATCATTGATCGGCTGCCTCCTGCACATCCCCTACTAGAGACTGAGCCTGCAACTTGGGCATGTGCCCTGACTGGAAATTGAACCATGACCTCCTAGTTCATAGGTCAGTGCTCTACCACTCTGCCACACTAGAAAGCAATTTTTAAAATGATTATTTAATTGAATAATATTTTTAAGAATACCTCCCCCCCATAATATATGTTATACATTCATGGTACTACTATCCAATATATTCCCACAAACAAAAGTCAGAGGACAAACAGTTTTATGAAACCAAACCCACAGATGGGATTGTTGAGAGGACTGAGGTGGTAGAAAACATAAAAGAGATAGTAGGCTATACAGCCTCTGTGAGTTTCCGAGATCCAACTTCATTTATTTATACTCAACAAATATTTGTTAATCACCTAAATTTTGATGATTACTCTGCTGATCCCAAGGATAGTGAGAAGAAAAGAAACATGGCCCTGTTGTCATGAAACTTCAATGTAAAGAAGGAATCAGATAGTAAACAAATAGTTACGTAATTAATATTAAATATATTAGCAGTGTGATGAATGCGATGAAGAAGAACATAAAAAGAGTGACTGTTCTGTTCAATTTTATAACCTTTTCTAATAATGGTGAGAGTGGTCTCCTTAAGTACATTGCTATTGTAATTTCCTCTTAAAGGAAGATGCCAGCCCAATGTTTTAAAATTAAAGTAACTGTATTATTTATTATTCAAACAAGGTAACTATACCAGAATAACAGGCACAAAACAGAACTAATGGTTACTGTCTTTAAAGTGGCAGTGGGGAGAGGATTCAAAGTATATGAATGATAAGAAAGACAATAATAAATTTGTATGGCAAGTAAACAGTGTTATCCCTATGAAAAATCAAGAGATAAAAAGAATTGTTTAGATAAATCCAATGGGATATAATTAAGACTAATAGCATGAACTGAAATAAAATAATAATTGAGCTAACTAAATACCAAAAATACTTTCTAAGACCCAAGACTGATTATAAAAGATATTCTCAGGGTAAGTTTTTTAACCATGTGAACTGAAATTATGAATATTAAAATATTGAAAATTAAAATATCTTATATAATAAAAGGCTAATATGTAAATCAACCGGATGGCGGAATGACTGTTGCTATGATCCCACTGACCACCAGGGGGCAGATGCTCTATGCAGGAGTCAGTGCACCCCCATAGGGTGATTGCCACTTAGCCAGAAGTCCTGAGCCGGGCTCATTGCTGGCGAGCACAGTGGTGGTGGTGGTGGGAGCCTCCCCCACCTCTGGGGCGGTGCTAAGGATGTCTTAGGGCTTCATGACTGCGAAAGGATGCAGGTTCCGCTGAGGGACCCCCCTGAGTGCACAAATTTCTGCACCAGGCCTCTAGTGATAGTCTATCTAACTCTCACTCTGTCACAAATATGTCAGATCCCAGTCCTCTCAGCCCCACAGGAGTCCCCCAGTCCCAGGTGGGTGGCTGCTGAGAGCAGGCAGTGTGAGTGGCCCAGTGAAATGCTTGGGCCGGCCCCCTCAATCCAGAGCAGACATGGACAGGGATGGGGGGCCAGCCCACAGCCTCCACAGCTGAGCACAGGCCTGGAGAGGAGACCGTGGGCTCGTCTCCTGCAGAAGCAACACAGGTCCCGGCCAGCTCCCATGAAAGCAGCGGGCAGCCTACAGAGCGCGATATCACGCAATGGGCTACTAGTATATATATATTTTTATTCAAACAAGTTAACTATGCCAGGATAACAGGCACAAAACAGAACTAATGGTTACTATCTTTAAAGTGGCAGTGAGGACTTGTGCAAATTTGTGCAGGGTCACTCAGCCTGGCCTATGGGATCAGACCAAAACCGGCTCTCTGATATCCCTAAAGTCAGCGGTTCTCAACCTGTGGGTCGCGACCCCTTTGGGGGTCGAACGACCCTTTCACAGGGGTCGCCTAAGACCATCGGAAAAATGCAGATATTTACATCACGATGCATAACAGTAGCAAAATTTCATGGTTGAGGGTCACCACCACATGAGGAACTGTATGCAAGGGTCGCGGCCTTAGGAAGGTTGAGAACCATTGCCCTAAGGGGTCCTAGATTGTGAGAGGGCAAAGGCCAGGCCAAGGGACTCCACCGGTGCATGATCAGGGCCAGGGAGGGATGCAGGAGGTTGGCCACCAGGGGAGAGATCATGGGAGGGCTTCAGGGCATGTCCAGCTCATGTCCCTCAGTCCGGATCAGCTGGACCCCAGCACCAAGATAACTTACTGGTAGAGCATCTGCCCCCTGGTGGTCAGTGCACATCATGGCAAGCAGTTGAGCGGCCTTAGCATATCCTTAGCATATTTCGCTTTGATTTATTGAATGGACGACTGGACAGCCAGATACTTCGCATATTAGGCTTTTATTATATAAGATATACTGTAAGAAATATGCCTTCAGGAGAATCCAAGATGGCGGCATAGGTAAACACCTACACTGCTGCCTTGCACAACAATTTCAAAACTACAACTAAAAGACAGAACGGACATCATCCAGAACCACAGGAAAGCTGGCTGAGTGGAAGTTCTATAGCTAAAGGGAAGGAGAGGAGCTCACGGAGACCCAGAGGAGCTGCAAAAAGCTGAGGTATGGAGATGCACGCGCTGAGAGAGCAGGTGCCGGAATACCTGGCTGGTTTTCTCTGGCAGGAGGAAAACAGAGACTCTGAAAGGCATTTAACCCCTTATCCTACGACACTAAACCCCAGATTCAGCCGAAACTCATATGGGGGGAGTTTGGACTGTGAAAAGGGAGAGGTGCACAGAAATTTAGGGGAGTCGCAAAAGATCAGAAGTCTGATGGCATGCACGGCATTGCACGCAGAGGACAGACTGCTGATTGTGCCGCTGACTTTCGCGAGTGGGCGGGAGACAGACCCTCCCAACTGTGCCACTTCTGACTCCACTAAGCCCCTGTTTTGGGTGAAACCCTGGGGACTTAGACTCCTGTGGTCCTGGAGCACAGGGGAGCCGGAAAGGCAGTGGTCTAGAGGTACTGCGGGCACAGGCACACAAGCACTGCTCCAGCGATTACCCAGTCACGTGAGACTCAGGGGCTGTGGATGGCGGGCAGACTGGAAGGCAAGGTCGTCCCTTAAGCCCCGAGACTCCACACATCCTAAGCTCAATAGAGAGGGTTCTTCAGTTTTGCAAGTCTGGTATCATAAGGCTGAATCCAACACAGAAGTTCTCCTGGCATAGTGAAAATGCTGAGACAAGGGAAGGGATCACAAACAAAAGAAATGGAGGAAAACAAACGACTGGATATAGAGTTCAAAACCACGCTAATAAGGTTTTTCAAGAATATGCTAGAAAAGATGGATAAATTTAGCGAGACCCAAAAGGAGATGAAAAAGGACCAACTAGAGACACTGACTGAAATAAAAAATATTATACAGAGTCCTAACAGCAGACTAAAGGAAGGCAAGAATCAAGTCAAAAATTTGAAATATAAAGAAGCAGAAAACATTCAACTGGAAAAGCAAGAAGAGAAAAGAATCCAAAAATGTGAAGATAATGTAAGGAGCCTCTGGGACAGCTTCAAGCGTACCAACATCAGAATTGTGGGAGTGCCAGAAGGAGAGAGAGAGAGAGCAAGATACTAAAAACCTATTTAAAGAAATAATGACTGAAAACTTCCCACAGCTGGTGAAAGAAATAGACTTACAAGTCCAGGAATCACACAGAACCCCATATAAAAGGAATCCAAAGAGGATCACACCAAGACACAACATAATTAAAATGCCAAGAGCAAAAGACAAAGAGAGAATATTAAAAGCAGCAAGAGAAAAACAGTTCACTACCCACAAGGGAGCACCCATCTGACTTTCAGCTGATTTCTCAACAGAAATGATGCAGGCCAGATGGGAGTGGCAAGAAATATTCAACGTGATGAATAGCAAGAACCTACAACCAAGAATAATCTATCCAGCAAAGCTATCATTCAGAATTGAAGGGCAGATAAAGAGCTTCACAGATAAGAAAAAGCTAAAGGAGTTCATCAACTCCTAACCAGTATTATATGAAATGCTGAAAGGTACTCTTTTAGAATAGGAAGAAGAAAAAGGTAAAACCAAAAAATTATGAACAACAAATACATATCTATCAACAAGTTAATCTAAATATTAAGTGAATCAAATTTTTGATCAACAGAATAAACTGGCGAATACAATAGAATCAGGAGCACAGAAAGGGAGTGGACTGATAATTCTCAGGGGGAAAGGGGTCAGGGGTGTACAGAAAAGACTGGGCAAAAATCATACAACTATTGATGAGGTCAATGGGAGGGAGGTAAGGGCAGAGGGAAGGGTGGGAGCTGGGTGGTGGGGTGCTATGGAAGGGAAAAAAAGAGAAACAAATGTAATAATCTGAATAATAAAGATTTAATTTTTTAAAAAAAGAAATATGCCTTCACCATGAAAAGATATTTTAACTAAGAGTTCTTTTCTACCTCCAATTCTTAATGTCCTTGAGAAGCTCCAGTTTCTTTTTCTTTTCCTTCTTTTTTACTTTTCTCCCTCCCTCCCTTCCTTCCTTCCTTCCTTCCTTCCTTCCTTCCTTCCTTCCTTCCTTCCTTCCTTCTGGCAAAAGGCCCATCTTAGTCTTTGTGGTCATTAATCTCACTTGAAGTACTGAAAATCCTGATATCAAGCATTGGCACAACTTAGATCCTATCCTTGTTTAAATCTGTTCACTGTATTTCTGCCTGAAAAAAGCACAGTTTATGGCTAAAAGGCCCAAGAGTTTTTTTTTCTTAAAAGACTAACTTATAAAGACATAATTTAAATGAATGTCTTCATTGGGTGCCATAGAAAGACCAATCTGAGATATACTATCTCGTTTTAAAAAGCAAGGAAAACAGTTTTTGTCTGGAATAGAATCCAGGGCAAGACAGAATTCTAGCTTCTAGAAATATAATCCTTTTAATTTTGAAAGAATCAAAATTCATTTAGCCTAGAATATTTGGAAGCTTGTCTCAGTTACTCTGTTAGTATGAACTTGGCCTCCTCTGTGGTAGCAAGAAGCCTTGGCAGCCAAATTAAGTAGTGCTGTGACTCAGTGTAAGGTGTTCTGTCCACCGTGCGGAGGAGAAGATGCAGAAGCCAGAGGCACTGACCTCAAATTGAGCATCTGATCCTTAAAGATCCTCTGGTATTTGTTGTCAGGTATGTCAGCTGGATTACAGTTCAGATAATTACATTTTGTTTGTCTGATTCCCCTAGCAGTTTCAAGTGGAATCTTCATTTCTCATCAGAAATTGCTTTGCATGTAAAGCTGAGCTTAATCTAACTGCTATGTGGTAATCCACATGTGGTGTTTGTTGCAGTGGTCAGGGATGTGATCTCTCTATAGATCCATGCCAGCCATACTGCTAAGGATTGCATTATTTTCAGGGAATTTTCTGATGGAAGATCCTCAGTAAAATAATAATAAACATAAATCTACCTTTAAGCAAGAATGATTAATTTAGAAATGAAAGATAATAAGGTGGTTTTATTGAGAATAAATCTGTTCACTCTGTTTCTGCTTACTAAAACATATATTTGTATTAGTAAACTGAATTTCGAGATGGCTTCTCAGTATGTTGTCCAGTGGATTTAGTTTGCTCTGTCTATGCCTGCTCCTTTATATAAGACTCTTGGGATCAATTCATCTTGGTAGAAAATGTGGATGATGCGGAGATTTCAGGCAATTCACTGACTTTCATTCCAAGAATTTAGGAGAACTTGGATGATTAAATGGTCAAAGAATCCTCAGACACATTTTCTTTATTTTACACTTACTGAAAACATTCTCAGTTGAACAATTTAATTATATGGAAATAGGTCTAGTATCCAGATGTAAACCACCCAAGGCAAGAACTGTATTGAACTAAAGGCCAGTATCACACCTCAGAACTTTTATTGTTCTTTTAAGTAGATGTGATTATTTTTTTAAGTGTATATTATAATTCTATCTTAGAAAAATTTTAAAAACATAATTACTTGGGGAATGCAAAAGCCCCTCAGTGTTAGTTCAAATAACTACAGTTGCAAAGGTAATTTGTAAGAATAAGTTATACAACATTGTACACTTGAATGTTTTTAAACAGACATATAATGCATAAATTTTGCTTTTTATCTATTTCTTGGCTCCTTCTATGTAGGAATTCTTAACCTAAGCATCTAGCATATATTGAAGAAAATTTAGCATTTATCTTTTACCCACTCCCAGGTTGGTTATGAGAACAAAAATTCATAATATAGCTACCTCTGTCAAGAGCTGAGAATGAATTTGAGGAGTTTTCAGAGTCAGCAAAGATGTTAATTAGTAGATAATTCAGACCAGCTAAGTAGACAGTAAATGAATTCTTTTATTGTTTATTTTCCCCTTCTACAAATCATTTCCTCATTTAAGTCAAGAAGGAAATAGAAGGCTGAGAACTTTGGCTGGAAATGGCTTTTTCAAAGCATTTCTCATAAGTGAGAAAAGGAACTGGGGATTGCCAGCTTCTGTAGGAAGAGCTATGTATCCACTACCACACAGAGATGAAAGAGCCACATTTTCCAATGGATTTTTCTGTGATTGGAATTACAAAGAGTGATGAATCTAAAAGGTCAGCAGTTGATGCTTGTTTTTTATGTAATTCTGGCTGTGAAGTGGTATGTTCAGAGAATAGAACTCTGACGAATTCTAAGTCTTCCACAGAAATAACATAAAAATAAAAATTCTGAAGAAAGAAATAGTGGATCCATTACATTTATTAAATAATCAGTTTGCTATACAGACATATTTGTTTTATTATGTTTCACAGAAATTGTGTTTTTTTTCAAATTGACGGTTAGGCCTTCCACCAGCTAAGAGATTACAACTGGCTGAAGGCTCAGTTAGCATAAGGTACTTAACATTTTTTTTAGCAATAATGTATTTTTAATGAGGGTATGTACATTTTTAAAGACAGAATGCTATTATTGCATACTCAATAGACTATAGTATAACTTAAAAATAAATTTTATATGCCCTGGGGAACCAAAAAATTTGTATGCCTTTCTTTATTGTGGTAATTGCTACATTGTGGTGGTTTGGAACCAAACCTGCAATATCTCTGAGGTATGTCTGAACCAAAATCTGTTAATCCATTTGGTAATCTCTTAAGTGGATTTCATTTAACTCCTGAAACATAACATGAGCAACTTTTTTTTTTCCCTCAGAGCATGAAGTAGCATAACAATTAATCCATATATTTCTCTTCTCTTTCTCTTACTAATGTCAGAAGTTTTATTAGGTACTAGAGGCCCATTGCAGGAAGATTCCTGCAAGAATAGGGCTTCCTTGGACCTATTCCTGTAAGAATAGGGCTTCCTGCGGCTATCTTTGCTTCCCCTCCTGTTTCCCTCACTTCTCTGCTGCCCTGCTTGCCTCTCCACAGCTTTGCTCTCTTCTGTAGCACTTGGCTTCCTTCTATGCTGTCTTCAGTCTTCACTCTAGGCCTGGGTATGCAAATTAACCACCATCTTGGGTGGGTTAATTTGCATATTTGCTCCTGACTGGCTGGTGGGTGTGGCTTGAGGGTATAGCGAAGGTGTGGTCAATTTGCATTTTTCTCTTTTATTAGATAGGATGTTACATATTATTCACCTTAGTCATATGCCTTCAACTTTGTTTCTACAGTTTTAATAGCTTTTGTTCTAAAAAGATCTGACCCCTTTTTCTTTCTTCTTTTCTAAAGAAGAAAACATGATACAGTGAAAAGATCCATCAGTCATGAGTTAGGAGAACTTAGATTCTTATTCTAGCTGTGTCACGAGTTAAAAGAGTATGATATTGTTCAAGTAATTGATCTTTAGTTGTTTCATATTTCCTCTTCTGGGAAGATATTTAATGATTGTGCTTTTGAAACTTGAAAAAATTTCTTTAAGTAGAAACACTTCTTGAAGTTGGGAGGAAGCCATGAAAATTTGGCTGACAGCGACTCTATATTCAATTGTCAAAAGGTAAGCAAAAATTCTGCTCTGGTCTTGCTCTTTACAACCTATAACTATACAGAAGTCCCTGCAGTCCCCTAAAGATGAGGTGCAAAGTGTGACACATGAAGATGTACTCTACACTCCCAGGAAATTTGAGTTTTCTCATTTACACAGAAATCTGGAGAACATGTGTAGGGAAAGATATTTAGGGGGTGGACAATAGTAGAAGGAACATAAAGTTAGGTCAGGCTGAATTTATTGACATGGGCTCGCTAAGCAAACATTCCACATTTAATGTTGCAGCTCTGAGAGTTAAGAAAGGGGCTCAAACCATTTGTTTTGTTAGTTGTCTGTAATATGGACCAAAAGGTAGACCACAGTGCATGAGTTAAAAATGCTAGGCCTGTCTTTTTTTAATGTAGAGGAAGAAATTCAAAGGCTTAGGGAGATCAGAATATTAGAATGGATCTGTCATTTAAGACATATTCATCCACTCTGAGAGGGTACAGGAGGCAGACCTTTCACCGTGACTGTGAGAAATAAATTGTGAGGGGAGCCCCAGTATCTTGTAAGAGCTTTATGATTACTCTTTTCAATAGGTCCGACTTTGCAGTGGAAACTGGGGGATCCAATTAGGAGACCTAAGTGCAATGGAAGCAATTGGATCCATGGATAATAGAAATCAAACAGCTAGAGAAACCCTCTTAAAAGACAATTCAGATTATGGCACATCTAATCTCAAAATTTCCCAGTGGCTCTCTTATCATGCAGAAAACCAAAGTCCTTTTTATTACCTACAAGGCTCTATACACCTTCCTTCCGCCCTGGTATGTTTCCACTCCCTGCACTTCTCTTGCTCCTCCCATATTCCCCTTGCTTCAGCCATAGGGACTTGGCTGTTATTCCTGAAACTGGCCGAATAGACTTCCATCTCAGCATCTTTGCACTTGTTCTCTCTGCTTAGAGGCATCTTCCCCAATTTGCATGGTTTCCTCCCAACTTTTTTTTCAGATTTTTACCCAAAGGTTTCCTGCTCAGTATACACTGAGTGCCCAGATTACTATGATCTCTGAACACATAATAATCTGGCCACTCAGTGTATATCCTATATAATAAAAGGCTAATATGCAAATTGTCCCCCCACAAAGAAGTTCAACCAGCAAGCAGGCCAGCCAACTGCCCATGTCCCCTCCTCCTGGCCAGGCTGGCCGGACCCCACCCATGCATGAATTCATACATGAAGCCTCTATTATACATATATATATATATATATATATATATATATATAATAATCTGGCCAATCAGTGTAGCTTTACCTTGCTATCCTATCTAAAAGGGTAAAACCCATCATTCCCAAATTCTTATATCTTCCCTGCTTTGTTTTTTTCCTTAGCACTTATATCTGGTTTCTCTCTCATACTAAGAGTGTGACCTCCAGGAAGACAGGGTTTTTGCATCTCCAGCACCAAAATAAAGCCTAGCACATTAAAGATGCTCTGTAATCTTTGTTAAATAGGTGAATTAATAAGTGCCTTAAAATTTTAAGGACATTTTTTACGTAGTATTTCACTTTTGTGTGTTCAACTCTGTAGGTGTTGGTCTCAAACCCATGCCACAGATGTCTTGATTCTTTCAGTCAATAGGTGACATGAACTGTACTTGTGAATAAACTTTATATCACTTTACAGAGTCTACACAGAGAAACGTTTACTTCTCCAGATAAGGAAATAAAATGTGCTTTGTATATTTTACAATGGATATCTTCGAAGACACATTTTAGTTTAGCTATCTAGTGAGTCTTCAAATTCCACCCCTATGAAAGTATATAATTAATATAAAATAAAGGAAGTGAGGCTAAATTGCTTATACCTAATAGTGTTCTATGTGGTTAACAAAAGTTAAGCACAGCTTGTCAAGTGAAAAGAAAGGAGCAGAAGGCTGGAGTAAAAAGTGTAGTTTCCATATGTGGTTAACTTACTTCTCGTTTACGTTTCGACAGCTGCATGTGTCATTACAATCGTCCACGCAAGGTCAAAGCCAAGAATAATGTTTTTCTCAGATAACGTTTTTCTCTATTTGGGAAGTAATAGAAAAACATCACAAAGATGCCACCAAGATCTTTGAGCATAACACATTAAAGAAACTAAGAGCCTAAACTTACTATATTATGACAAGTAGCTCAACTGTACGGTAGTAACAGATGAAGAAATATTAGTTTTCAAACCTAATGGTGAATTAGGTTTGAACCAAAGTGGTGAATTAAGTTTTTCAAGGGCTTTTTAGCTACTCATTTTCTGCTGTTTTTGATAACTTACTTGTGGCACAAAATGAAATATGGTTTTTTTTATTGTTTTCTAATTATTTTAGACAAAAGTATTTGATAGCAGTAGTCTGAATCATTATAAAGAGAATAGTGACTAATGGTGAGGTGTTTTCTTGTTGAATTACAAGGTAATCCTTTGAGCAGCGAGGGTAGCATCTGAAGTTGGTTCTCCCAAGATGCTTCTCAGGGTGGTTATTACTTGAGTTAATTTGTAATGATCCAGAAATTTGCTGTCAGCTTTCTAGATTCAGCAGCCTGTTTCTCAACATTCTGAAAGTAGTTTTGCCTCTTAGGGAGACACACTACAAACTCAAAACCCTGATGTATAAACAGAATGGGCAATTTATTAAATGACACTAATATTTTAGCTCCTTATAAGGAAGCTACATGCAAAGCCAAGCTCTAACCAGGAGTTTGCTCAGTGAGTAGTTGTGGAGTTAGGTTCATGATTTGAATGTTTCGAGATACAAACCAAGAGAGCCTATTGTACCTAATATCCACTGATTTAAAGCTGAGATCTAGGACAATGTAACATTTTACCTTTTTTGACTTTGAAATCATTTTCTTTGCTGCATGATTAATAGATATTTTTTTAAAGTTGTGTTATATACTTCTTTAAATAACTTTTGCACTATTTCTCCTTTGAATCATTATGGATTGAATTTACCATTTATTTTTCATAGAAAAATATTATTTTCTTAATTTTAAAGTTCTTTTAAGTAGAGGGGATATAGTTATAAAAAACAATCTCTCTCTCTCTCTCTCCCTCTCTCTAAACATATAAATATATATATATTAAAGATAAGCTAAGAAATTTGTCAATTAATTTATGGATCCGGTTTATTATTGGCCTAGTATTTAAGACGTTTTGGAGATGCTGCCTTCTAGATAGAGTTTGAAAAAAATAACAACTTATTTTGCTTGTGATTCCTAAATGATCACAGATTTTCTATTGGATCAGAGATTCCTCTGCTATTTTAAGTTAAACTTTCATCTGCAGGTGGGCAAAGATGTAGGTGGTATACTTTTAAGTAGATATTATTAAAGTAGCTGTAGTTACATATACCCACTCTGTGCCTTTCTTTGACTTATTGAATACTAGCTAACTGTACCCAACAGCCCAATGCTAATTACTTTATGTTGTAGCCCAGCTGTCAGCTGTCTGGACTTGCTCCAGTCTCAGCCGGTGGCGGACACATGATCCCTTGATATTTAAATAAAAATGGCTTGTAGTTCCAATGTGCCCCTAACAAAATTAATGGCAATTTCTCCTAGTCACCTTTTCCGGTAAATTTTTTTTTTTTTGAAGTTTTTATTTTCCTTGGTCTTGCCAGTCGCAGCTGTGGCCTCCTTGCTTGTCCATGTCATTGGAATGCAGCCACTTTTCACTTCCTCAAACACTACTCATATAATATGGTAAGAGGCATGTTACTGATGATTTGTAGGTCATTTGACAGGTCAGGAGAGCTACATTTAAGAACAGTTATTTCATATAAAAATAAAAAATAGTCATAAAGAGAAAAAATTTCAAAGCAAAGACAGCAGGTTCAGAGCTAAAGACAAAGCAAAATACAAAAAAACCCTAGTTATTTCCTTAGTTGTTTAAATTGTACAGCATAGCCCAACATTAAAACAAAATCTTAACAGCAGATATTAAACATCCTTGCTTCTAACCTCCAGGCATCCTTTTTCCAGAGGTAGGCTTCTTTCTTTCTTTCTTTCTTTCTTTCTTTCTTTCTTTCTTTCTTTCTTTTAAAAATATATTTTATTGATTTTCCACAGAGAGGAAGGGAGAGGGATAGAGAGCTAGAAACATCAATGAGAGAGACATCGATCAGCTGCCTCCTGCACGCCCTACTGGGGATGTGCCCACAACCAAGGTACATGCCCTTGACTGGAATCGAACCTGTGACCCTTCAGTCCACAGTCCCATGTTCTATCCACTGAGCCAAACCGGTTTTGGCAGGCCTCTCTCTTTAGATCCCAGGCTCTGCCTTTTTCTCTGGCTGGTCTGGCTTCTCCCTCATGCTCTGGAGTCTACAGTACTCTGTCCTCCTCTATATTGCTGAACCTAATTCCCTCCTTCTTGGGCTACTGTAGAAAACCCAAATTTACTTTTATGTAGTAAAAGTTAATATTTTCAGCCTTCAACAATCCTCAGTATTTGTGGAGAGCTGTCTTTTTACAACCAAACTCTGCAAGTTGATTTGCCTATAAAATACAGTCCTTTTCTGAGGAATTCTGCAGCCGATAGTCATTGGCACCAATTTAATGGAATAGGCATCCCTGACTTAGGATGTGGTGAAGAAGGAAAATTTATTTAGTGTCAACAGCTCAGTGGCAATGAGCTGCTGTGGAACAGCGGATAGTGCAACAGTACGGCTGTGAAAATAGCATAGATGTAAGGCTGCTGGGCCAGGCCCCTCTTCAGCTGGGCAGCTCCATTCTTCCACGGTCCTCTCCCCTTGGCTCCTCTGTGCTCCCCGCAGGTCTGTCTTCGTGTTCCAGCTCTAGGCAGGGAAACACAGTCTTTGATGGAAAGTTTGGTCCCCACGCCAGAGGGGAGTTGGCTTATATAAACAGAAATCCTGGCCGCTGATTGGTCAGAATACGGCTGCCGATTAGTCAGAGCTGCACAGCTCCAATGGGATGGGGAAAGCCTCAATCCTATTGGGTGAAATAGAATACCAGGAACCCCCTTTTAAGGGCTGGCTCAGCAGAAATGGGGCAGGCAGGCAGTTTAGTGCTGAGGCTTCTCCACCAAAAGCAGTTTGTGTGACAAGTCTCTCTGCAGAAATGGCTGCTAGTTTCTTTTCTTTTTTTAAAATTTGAGCTCAGTTAGCCACCAGGAGCCCCTCTTAGTCCTCAGGATTAACCTTCTGTGCACTTTGTTTGCCCAAACCATACAGTGAGTTTAGTGTCAAAGCCAAGCATGACTGTAGGTGTGCTAAACCCCAAATGGGGGATGTTTAGTTGTGAAACCAATCTGTGGTGAAACTGGATGTTTCTTGATCCCGAGGCTTTTGCTTATTTGGGAGTCATAAAACTGAACCAACATATTCTCCCAGCCCTGTTGATAAATACGTGCAAAAAGATTTACACTTTGTTATAGAAGAGAGTCCAAAACTTTCTTTAAACTGTTATTCAAAAATGTACTTATTTGTTTATATGTTGTGGGATCCATATAGGGCTTTTGATATGTTTGTAGGAATAGTAAAAATCAGAAAACAGCTAAAAATATTCTTTACTGACTCTTTAATAGTGATGATGTTATCCTGTGGTTATTTTAAAAAAATATATATATTTATATTGATTTCAGAGAGGAAGGGAGAGGGAGAGAGAGATAGAAACATCAATATTGAGAGAGAATCATTGATTGGCTGCCTCCTGCCCACACCTAACTGGGGATTGAGCTTGCAACCCAGGCATATGCCTTCAGTTCACAGGCCAACACTCTATCCACTGAGCCAAACCAGCTAGGGCTCCTGTGGTTATTTTTAAACCCTATCTTCCACCAAAAAATCTTAAGTACATAATAATCATCATTATTAGTCTCTTCTTTGCATCCAAAGGATCTTAGAAACCCTTTCTGAGCCCAGGACAAAAGATAAACATTTCTCCCCTGGTTTTCTATGATGTGGTAAACTGGGGGGCGAGGGGACGAGGAAGCAGAAGAGAAAAGGAAATGCTGTTCCCTAAGGCTAAATGGTACCAGCTAATAAAACATGCATTTTATTATTGAGCCTTGATTCAGCAGGGGTTGCTGGTTACCAGTGGAGTTTAGATACACTCCATTCTCAAATTGCTGGATGGTGACTTGTGAGCCTCAGGGAGGAAAGGGGTTAGGATACCATAATGTGATTGGGGAAATACACACCATCCAATCAATTAATGAAAAGTTCATTGAGATAGGTGAGCTAACCTATATTATATAAAGAAACAATATTATTGGAAAGGATCTGGGGAGAAATTAAGTTTTTATTTTGGGAAAATACAATCTCACATCCAAAGGAACCTCCCTGCATGCATTCAAAAGTTCACTTCAGGGAGCTACTTAGATAGCAAGGGGGCTGGAGCAGGAAAAATAATTTCAACATTGGCAACCAAAGGGAGTTATTTTGTTGTTGTGGGGTTTTGGCTATAATTTGGGGGCATTTGAAGGGCCTCTGTAATGAGTCAAATTATAAAACATTTAGAGAAATGCTTGCAAAATACTTTTTAGAAAAATTGAGGTATTCTTTTCCAAAAGAACATTTCCCCATAAGTTTCAATAATGCACATTCAATTCATTGGCATACTTTGCGCTAAATTACTACCAGTTTTTATTAAAAACTAATTTTCAGACTTTTATCATTCCAACATCTGGAACATTGTGCATTTGAACTTGCATTTTTCTGTAGGCAGGTAATCTAATTATAATAATTACATTATGGAAATTTATTACCTTCTCCTTTGTTACTCATAATTTATTTACTTGCTTTTGTAGCTAAAAGTAAATTGTTTAAAGTCAGATAGCAGTAAGAAAGCATTTTCCAATCGCTGCGTGGGTATATAATGCAGGGGTGGGGAATCTTTTTTCTGCCCAAGGTCATTTGGATATTTATAGCTTCATTCAAGGGCCATACAAAATTACCAACTTAAAAACTAGCCTGCTATATTTGGTCAAACATTTAATTAATGCACCACTAATGCCTTGGCAAGGCCAGAACAGATGATTTCTTGGGCTTTAACCACCCCAAGATTAGAATGTAAATTCTTGTACATTTTTGAATATCTGGACAACAAGCCAAATTCTATAAAGGTATTATCAGAATGAAAAAACCCATAATACTTAAAGTGAAAACATAAGGAAAGAAGCTTTTTTTGGTATCTGTTTCTATGTTGTTCCTTTTTGTAATGATCAACTCAAGTCCCTTTTCTCTATTTCTTTTAAAAGTGAGTTATTAGTAAGACCAGAAAGGCATACTCTATTTTTAGATATAAAATAATCTAAGAAAGAAAGTGAAAGTTTACTACTGCCCAGGAATGAACATTTGCCAAGGTTGTTGAACTATGGAATGTAAAAGTCCCCAGGTGAATTCCCAGCATTCAAGAACAGTGAGTATACGACTCCAGCTCATCTTTAAGAAAATGATTCTCTTCTCTATTTTGAGATGCTTCATACTATGAAATTTAATTCGGGAGGTTAGACACAGTTAGTCATGATGCTTAGAGGAAACACAAATTGTTAAGAGCAGCTCTGCTCTCAGTTTTATTATCATCTGAGCAGTTTTCTAAACACACAAAAATTCTAAGGCCTTAAAACTAAAATGAAGCTTGAGCGACTCTCATTATTGAAGAGCTAACTTCAATAATAGGTCTCATATCTCAGGCATCTAAGAGTCTCTTAAATTTTAGAAAAGTGATAGCTCAGGATGATTAACTGGGCATCTCCTATTTAGATTCACCATTGTGGAAAAAGAATTCATATATTTAGCACTGCAAAGATCTGTTTTCCGATGGTCTTAAGCGACCCTGCTGTAGAGCCTAAGACCATCGGAAAACACAGATATTTACATTACAACTCATTAACAGTAGCAAAATTACAGTTATGAAGTAGCAAAAAAAATAATTTTATGGTTGGGGGTCACCACAACATGAAGAACTGAATTAAAGGGTCGTGGCATTAGAAAGGTTGAGAACCACTGCTGTAGAAGAAGGGACTAATCCCTGCTCACTCATAGAGTTTTAATAGCGTGAAATGGAACCTTTGGCCAAACTCAGTTACCTTTAGAGAATATTCTCTAAACCATAGTTCTAAAACATTACCTAATGCTCCTTACCATCCCTCAGGAAGATAATAAAATCTATCTAAAGTCAAACATCTCTATTTGATTTCTTCCGAATCATGAGCTACAAAAAATTCTTAAGAAATGTTCTGTGAGGAGAGAAAATGGTGGTGGAGTAGACAGATGCGTCTGGAGCTTTGTTGCTGGGCAGAGGGAGAGAGAGCAGCTGAGAGTCGCACTGGGAGTGTTTGTTGGCAAGTTAAGAGTCAGTTAACCTCCAGGAGAAGGCGGGGAACTGCTAGATGGGGCTCTCCCGGTCAGGCAGCCCCACTGCCACGGGGTTTTTGATGGAGACTGTGCCATCTTGCAGAGGGAGGTGGATGTCTGCAGCGGTCTGAAGCCGGCGGCTGGGGCACCCATCGAGCAGCCGGGGACCTGGGGACCCAGAACTCCTGTCTCCATTCGGCGCAGACAAGCGGCAGAATCAGAGATCCACAGAGCACACGGAAAGGTCAGATTTTGCCTGGGATAAGAGGGAGGTGGATGTCTGCGGAGGTCTGAAAGCTGTGGCTGATGGAGGCACCCACAGAGCAGCCAGGGACCCAGAGCATGGCTTTCCAGGTGGCGTGGACACACGGGCGGCAGATTCGGAGATCCATGCGACTCGAGGAAGGGTCAGATTTCGCCTGGGACAGGGTGAGGTCTCCTACCCCTGCACAACAGAGACGCGCACACTGTGGGAGCCGGGCTGTGGGAAAGCTGCCGCTGGAGAGGTCCGCAGAGGTGGTCAGGGCGTGATCCCTAAGTGTGGAGGCAGACTCTCTGAGCTGTTGACAGAGGAGAGCTCTGGAAAACGACTCGTTTTTTTTCTGGGGCAGAGGGACAGCCTGGGAGTTATTACAGTGTCCCGGCTGCAAAACCCCCACAAACTGGGTTTGAGAACCATAGAGTAGCAGGATCTGAGCACAGCCTAGAGAGGTCCGGTGCTTTGTCTCAGAGATCAATTCTGAAACACTGCTACCCAGTGGATGACACACAAATTGACTCTCGCATAACCACAAAAGAATAAAGAAATTAAAACACCAAGAGGGGAACACAGGGAACTGCAATACCTTCCCTACTGGGAAACAGGAGTGCCAAGCAGAATAATAGTGGAAGTGAAGGACCATTCTATTTTTTTTTTCCTTTTTTCTTTTTTTT